>VXAB01002298.1:7611-58173 GCA_013399175.1 Odontophorus gujanensis
ATAAATAAATAAATAAATAAATAAATAAATAAATAAATAAATAAATAAATAAATGGGTTTCATTTGCTATAAATTGAAAATAATCTTACTCTGGAATAGTGAGAAAGTGGCAAACAATTTGTAATTGCACTGTCATTTTGTTAATTAACAGTAACTCCATTTCAATTAGTGTGAGCAGAAAATTGAGATCTTACAGTCTCTGACCTTTGCTTTTATCTACAAGGCTTGAGAACCACTGGCAAACTCAGTTAAACTGTTCACTTTCTTAAGCTGGAATGTCTGGAGGACAGCTGAAGTGCACTAGGATTACATACTAATGCATTCAAACTTTTCCTCTTTCTCTTGACATTTGAAAAATCAAGAGCACTACATAATCATTTCCGTCTCCTTTTCCTAGGGGTTCTTGACATATATCTGAAGTACAAAAGNGAAAAATCCTCGTCTCGGAGTTATCTCCAACAAGAGACCCCTCCTCTGGGGCAATCAGCCCTTAAATGAGGTCTAAAAGGTCGGGCTCCACCCCTTCTGGTTGGGCTGACCTGATCTTTCCTTCAGGTAGCTCAATCAGTGGTTCAGGCCATGACTCAGCAGTCTGCATACACATACTTTAATACAGTAATATTTATTGGAAATTTTCCAACAAATGAGTTAATGAGTGAACTTAATTTTCCTTTAGCTGTTTTCAGTCAACTCTTGGATTAAATTTTAGAATTCTTTTCTATCTTTTTCTATCCTAAGTTCTTTTGTGTGTGTGTGTGTTTTTGTTTTTTTGTTTTTTTTTTTATTTTTCCCAGCAAGGAAAGAAGCTGATATTCAAAAAACTTGTTAGAAAGAGAACTGATATCAGGTAATGATATCAGTGAGTTTTTCAGAGACCAAAAGACTGTCTCACATGGCTGTTGTTAAAGCTTACAAGATTCTTTCTTAAAGCATTGCTACTCGTGTGCCCATACAATACTTTTTATAATTTAGTGGCCCAGTAATCTAAAATAAATATGCCTATATTATTGTTGTTTCATAGACATGGATTGAAATATTCCATTAACATTATTCATTAAAAAATAAGACTCATAGAAGAATTTGACTTACAAATGAATTGTCCCTCGTAATATAATGTCTTTGTTTCAGAACTTGGTGTATCAGAAAAAACAGTGATGTTTTGCAAGAAAAATCCTTTTTATCTTGGTGTTCTGAAATTCATTATTTTAATGAGACACATTTATTGAATCTCTACATGGAAAATCAAGTGAAAACATTTTCTTTTTAATGCTTTCTTTTAGAGTAAAAATTGTGAAATGAGATCCTCCCATTTATCATAGCTTATTGGAATGAGAAATGTTAATTACCAGACTGACAACAGTTTTGTGTTTTTTATATTATTTTTAAACAATTTTAATCACAACTTCATTACTTCTAAATCTAAACACACAGAATATATTTGGACACAAAATAAGACAATTATAAAATGCATGAAAACATTAGTTTTAGTAACATTAGTTACCATGACAGTATAACTGTAGCTTTCGTCATTTTTTATGTCAACAAGTTTTGATAACTAAATGTTTTTCAGTCTGTGAAACTCAAAAATGGAAATCCATGCAGAGCTCAGCACTTAACTCAAAACTAAATTCAGAAAGCTGTATCAACAATACAATTCACCTCAACATGGTTTTAGCTGTTTTCAGTTCTGCAAGAGAACTATTTTTGAATTATCGTGGGGATGTAATGAAGGGATGAAACTGACAGAAATTGAATTCCTTGGTTCTTTTATTACAGAACTGAAATAACAGCATAAAATTTCATATTTATATTCTGTGGAAAGTGGTGGGGAAAGAGAGGACAATAGAAGGAACAGTTCTGAGAAGAGTACATTTACACAAATGTATTTTATGTGGCTGATCTGGCATGAAACTTTTTCTGTGTAGTTGCCTCTATCAGTTCCCATTCTGTGAATGAAAGCTGAATAGTCCTTTCATATAATTTATAATATTTATGTAACATTTTCTTAATAATTGCATTGATTTTATTTTGTTTCCTCTTAAAATCAGTGGAAATTTTTCTTCACATTTTCCCACTGAATTCAATAGGAGCAGAGTTAGTTAAGCAGTAAATATATTTGAGAATTACATTCCTGAAATGAGAATTCAAGAACATTTTAGAGTAATGTGTATAATTATTTTGAATAGCCCTGTTTTAAAAAAATAATCTATGTTTATAAGACTCTGAATTCATTCAATGATATCTTTCTTCCATGATTGCTTTCTTTCCCATATCATAAATGATATATACAAGAAAGTGTCTTTTGCTTTCTATTTCAAAGAGAAACAATTTAATTTAGCCAGTTCCTATGGTTTCTAAGAAATTTCACAAACAGCGTCATTTTTCAGTCAGACCCTTTCGATAGCACTGGGATTTTTTTTTTTCATAAACATAAAANAGTGCACTAGGATTACATACTAATGCATTCAAACTTTTCCTCTTTCTCTTGACATTTGAAAAATCAAGAGCACTACATAATCATTTCCGTCTCCTTTTCCTAGGGGTTCTTGACATATATCTGAAGTACAAAAGGTGATAGTGCATGAAGTTGAGATGAAAACCAAAACATTCCTACTGAACTCCATGCTAGCTCAATAAAATATGGTTGCAGTTTGTTCTGTATGTTTGTAAAACCATAATTTAGGTTCTCTGAAAATTGTAAGATTTCTTAGTTGAACAAGGGATTTGAAAAGTTACTTTCTTTGAATTGTAAAAGATAGGAGAATACAGGACAATTTCTGTCTCTTGTCATGATCCTAAATGTTGCTGCAAAAAAATTTAAGTGGACAGACATCATCTTGGCTTCCTTAAACTCCTTAAAATTAAACTTAAATATTCTTAAACATAATAGTGTTCTCAAATGCTACCGTGAAGAAATTCAAAAGCACATCCTTTTTCAGATTCTGTTTTATGTTAAAATCTATGGACTAGAGCAATGCTTGCTTCCTGCTTTTCAGTTTCAACTACTCTTTCTGTCTAAGTTGGTGACTAACAGTTCATAATCTAGCTTTTTCAGTATCAGTGCGCAAGGTGATATGTGCCAGATGGTAACATTAGTTTGATTTAGGATAAAATCTTACTGAGTGTTTCAAGAGAAGGTGGGAAGAGTGCTCTGAGTTAATTATATTTAAAAACATTTTCCATGGGAGTACATAAATACTACTTCTATTCAGAAATATAGACAGGGAACAAACTAGATTGAGGATCCTGGGAACTGTATTTTGGAAATGAAGTGGGTTTGTCTCAAGGGAACTGAGCAATTTGTTTTATAATGTTAAAGCACTGAATATGAAACAATACTGCTCATGACAAGATTTATTTTGAATCATTTTCTCTGCTTTCTCTATTTGAACTAAGAAGTATGTGGAATTTTCAGCTGAAATGTTTTGAGATGGTTGTCTTGACTTTTAAGCTGTCTTCTGTACCATTTATCACGAGAGTCATAACAAAAATTTAAAAAATAAATCCTTCCTGTGAAAAATTTAGAAAAGTCACTCTTACACCGCTTTTAATGAACAGTGTTTGATATATCACAAAAAAGGTATTTTCCTTCTCTTATTGTGGTTTAGACATCCATAAATTTTGAGACTTTATATTTAAAAACTATTTGACAGGCAAACAAACTAAAACCAGCAACATGAAAAATCCTAGCAGTGGTATATGTAGTTTTCATAGTAGAATAATTAAAATCCTGATGGTCAAGTACACAGTTCCATGTTGTGTACACTAGAAGAGAAGACATCTGGAAAGCAAGCTTGTTAGCATCATCTGAAATATCACAGGAAGTAAGTCACATTACAAGTTACTAGTCATTTTAGATGACACTTTGAATGTCATAGGCTTAGACAACACATATGGTCTCATGTATTATCTAAGCAAAGAGGACACTTTAAAACCACATCATGTGCAAAAATGAGAGCATCTCTTTTCCTTTCATATTCTTTCTGTTCTTTTTTTGTCGGTTTTTTTTAGCCATTGTCTTGCAGCTTAATCACTTCATACTTTATGAATTTATTCATAATTTCACTTTATGAATTTTTTAAATACATAAATAAAAACTCTACAGTTGAATTCAGAAAATCTTTCCTTGCATTTTGAATAGATCATTTTTTATGTACATTTCAATGGAGAAATACCAAAGATAAATTCATTCCAGAATGACTAAGAACCAGATCAGTAAATTGTAGAAACATAGAATGGCCTGAGTTGAAAAGGAGTCAAAGATCATCTAGTTTCAACTTCAGGGAAGGAGTCTCCAGGGAGGGAGCAGCCACAACCTCTCTGGGCAGTCTGTTCCACTGTGTCACCACCCTCTGAGCAAAAACATTCCTCCTAATATATAGTCTAAATCTCCTCTGTCTTAGTTTTAAACCATTACCCTTTGTCCTAGCCCTAGCAACCCATGTAAAAGGTCATTCCCCTTCCTGTGTGTATGCTCCTTTCAAGTACTGTAAATATACATTAACATAATAATGAATCTCTTAGAAGACCCGCTCAAAATGTTTCAATGTAGTAATAGTGACATTAATATACTGCACTTAAAAAGACTGAAACTCAACTGGAGCTGTAACATAGTTGTGAGTTTGTGATTTCTGATGAGAAATTGTGTGGGCAGTACAAAATTCAGATAAATAAAAAGACCTTCAAAGTAATCATTAATATATATGTGTATTAATTTAAGAAAGTATGTCTCAAGTTGTTTGCTAAGATGGCAATCATGTTTTTGTTGGTTTGCATTGGAAGAGAGGAGAGGAGAGGAGAGNATTTAGATGAAAAATTTTCCCATCTAAAAATACACAACCCCAAATCCAGTAAACGAATACTATTTATTTGTACCTAATTTGTGTCCTCTACAGCAACTGCAAAGTCAGAACTTGCCACTCTAAAACAAGTTCTTTATATGACATACTCTTCTGTCCTTAAGAGTCAGAGACTGAATATCTATCATAATGCAAATTAATATCCAGCATGTATAATTCTGCCCTGTACAATATTGCAACAAAGGTTGCCAGCTGTCAAGAATATTTCAATGAAATTAAGCTGACAAAGGTTTATTTGTGTGTATAGAAGTGGTTGAGGCAAAGACAACCAAAAATTTCCCTTCTGATAATAGACAATAATGAAGATGAGTTCATACCTGATAATAGTACATTTTCTTAACCACAAAACTGAAAGGCAAACCTTGATTTTCTAGAATGTTATGTGCATTTGTACAATATTCTGAAATTCAAATGGATGTTACTGAGTGCTACTGTAACTTCTTAAGATCAAGCACACATATTTTTACACAAAGGTGATAAGAAGGTTATGAAAACAACTTTCAATTACAGTAGCATATTTCAAACATGCTGATGAACAGAAACTTTCAAAGGCATAACAAGAAATGCAAGCTCACCTTCATTACTGCTGCTAAAATTTGCAGAAGACTTTTGTCAGCTGTAAGAAAACATTGAAAAGAACAGACAAATAGAAAAAAATTGAAAACTACGATGTGGCACGTGAAAGTAGGAGATACATTTTACATTGGCACTAATCAACACATTTACTCACCTTATCCATACTTATCCCTTATATTTTCACATGATGAGAAAAGCCATGAGCATGGAAAATTATGTTTGTTATAATATACTGATAACACCTGCAATATTTAGTCTATTTTTACCATTCTTATTGTCTGATTGGGTTGAGTTTGCTTGCTTCGTTTGGGTTATTCTTTTTGGGCAGGAGATCATTTGAATTAAGGAAAATAAAGGCATTTTTAACATGTACCCCCAAATCCAGAAAGATTAATATTGAGATATAAATCTGCCCAAACTAATACATTTTTCTTACATCTCCTGTAGATCAGCTTTGTGTGAAATATGAGTAGTTGATTAAAATATTATTATTTCATTGTCATAGACTATCAATTCTCCTGTTCAAGGCAGCAATGTGTAATTTCATGAAGTCTTGCCTTTCTGGCCTGTCTGGAGGTAGCATTTTAACTTTAAATTTAAGTGCAACGAATACATCATCATAATTTGTAACAATTGACTATACGTTGTAAAGAGGGACTAAATAAATTTATCACTTAAAAAAAAAAACAAAATATGTTGAGGTATTCATGAACCATGGAAGACAAGACAGACAAGAATAAAGGGAATACTTCCTTTTCTTTGAAGTTCTGAGATTGACTTTGAAAAAAAATTAACACTTTCAAGCAGTTTTCTTGGTTTTGCTGTACAATGTCAGAGTTAACGAGTTTTTTAGGTAATGATAAAAAAATAAAAGGAGAATATAACTATTATTTTTACAATTTAATTCATTTTATGATTCTTCTTATTCATGGGATTATTTCTGTGGAAAATATGTTTGACAGTTATGTTTTATTTTCTTCCTGCTTTAACAGTGAAGCTAACGTCAATAGAATCTGCTATGAATTCAGTATGAACACTTGTATAAACTAAAAAGAATGCAATAAAAAGCTGAATTTAATCCTTATCTCTCAATTTTAGATAGATATTGTTTGCTGCTGAATTTATATATTAGAATCAGATTTTTGTTTTTATCTTTTTAGTTACTCAGTATTCATGGTATCTAATACAGTTTCCCCAGTGGATAAGACTTCAGGTCATGGTTCTGTTACTGGACCTAAACAGATTCTCTTCCTGAAGAGGATGTGATTTCTGCTTTAGTTCTCACACAGAAAGATTTGATTTTTTTCTGAGTAACTGCAAATATTTGTTACAATTTCTACGTTATATATGCATGTCTCCATGCTGATGCTGCATTTCCACCAATACAGAACTTGTGGGAAGTTATGCTCTGTTCAACAGTGACAAGGCTGCACTGAGATATGCTGCATACAGTTGGACACATCTTGGTCAAGAGATTCCTGCTGTAAACTACTAGATGGTAGCTAGAACACACTGGCTCTGAGGAGAGGTGAAGGGAACTGGGCTTTTTTGTGTTACAGCATTACAGTCTTTTAGAGGATAACCGCAAAGACAATGGAGCCAAACTCTTTGCAGTAGCAATGAGCTCCTATGCAAGAATGGGGGTAGGGGTGACAGCGTGTGGAGTGGAAAATTCAAGAAAAGCCTGAAATAAAAAGCTTATCATTCAAGGTGACAAAGCAGTTCTGAACAGGCTGCCCACTGAGGTCACGGGTCCTCCACCATGGGAATTATCCAGGACACAGATAAAGAAAGGCAAAAGTGACTCTGCCCCACTTTTTGACTGAAGTTGATCTAGATAACCTGCAGGGGTTCTTCCCAAGGAATGTTTGATGATTTTATGATTAATTAATAAGTATTATTGACTAGAGGAAAATTTTGAATCTTTTTTTTTAATGTAATGTAATGAATAAAATGAATTTTAAACCGGTGTCTAAGGAATTTAAATTCCCAAATTTTCGTAATAGACATTTACAATTTATTGTGGTAAGTGTGGTGGTGCAACTTACCCTCCCTCTTCATTTTTCCCTTTCTATTAGGATTCTCTGTGCTTTGTGTGATTTTTCTCCTTGGATGAAAAGCAAAGGATCAATACATGAAGGCACTCATTCTTGTACTTAGCCCCTTCTTGCCTGTAAATTGTGAAAAAGCTGCCGAGCCGAGCGTTAAGGCACCTGCTTATTGTATCTGACTCCAGCTTCTTCTCCTATTGCCTGAAAACAATTGTGAAATCAATCATCTCCTGACAGCTTGGTACATCTGTAGCTTGATCGTGACCTGAGAAGGGTAGTACAGAATTTGAGAATACAAGTTCTAGTTTTTGTGCAATCTGTGGAAAGTATCAGAATATTTCACTGTCCAAGGGGTCTGGTATAGATCAGTACTCGACAAGAGTTAGTTATCTTGGACTTATAACCAGAAATTCTATGTAAGACCCTTTGAACATTTCTGGATCGCAGTGGTCGGTGACCAGGATCTCCTCTGGATTGGGATGCCACCAGGTACTGCGAAATCCTTGAAACCATATACTGAGGCCAGGGTGAAGTCATCCCTCTGGAGTCAGCTTAAATTATAACCTGATGGGGAATGCTAATATATTGTATTCACTCTAAATTCAAGTAGAGGAAAATTTTAAGTATAGGCTAGCTTTTTCTTTTTCCATCCATCTTCCTGTTTATATATGTATTTTAATGAAGAAGATTTGTTCAATAACTCTGGTTGTTGAGCTATTTTACTGGATCAACATATTTCTGTTCAATCACGTGTGTATGTGTGTGTGTATGAGTTTATATATGTTACATTTCACATCTGTGCATTGATTTGGAATAGCTTATTAGTTAGTGTAAATCTTGTCATCGATGAATCTATAATCAAGTCACTGTTTCATCATCACATATTTCCCTATACCACCTTGTTAATCTCCAAATTAGTTAGTGGTTAAGTGCTATTAAAATTCAATGCTTTGATTATACTATCAATAAATATAAAACTGCTGCAAAGCATAACTGAGTGAAATATAGTTGTCATTTCCTGTGACAATAAGATGGTAGAATTTTTCCGTGGTTTCTTTATGTTTTAGGAGAACTTGAGATGCAATTTTGAGAATAAAAATAAGTTATTTAATATTTAATAGAAAGTAATTTTAATTCATGGTTCTAAGAGTTTTGTTTATAAAAAATACTCTGACTGATATAAGTACAAATTTTAGTCACAGTTGTTTCACTTAAAGTTTAAAAAAATCGTGTGTAAGTGGAATGATACTAAAAATAAATAAAACTTATTAAAAAATGTAGCTTTTTATTCCATTTGAGGAGTCCAATTGTAGATTAAATTAAAATTTTCCACTCTTACTAACGTAGAAAGGTTCTATACATATTGCATTCTAAAGGCAAATTCATGCAAATATTTATAGAGATATATTACCATAAGAAATAAGGAAACAAGTACTTTTTCTTGACATGGGTCAATAAAGCCAAGAGAAAGTAGGAAAAATACAGGCTACAAAATACAGCAATAGCTTTTTTTTTTTCTTCTGTTTTTTAGTGTTTGGCTGAAACATACTCATTTCAAACCAGGAATTGTTGAAAGTCAGATAACACTGTTGTCTGTTTTCATGGATTCAAGCAATTGAGTGATTATGTTCCTGTTCCTTGATAACTCTCTCAGCAAAAATTTCATTTTCTCTTAGATAATTATCTAATTACAATTTGTAACAAGGTACTGATAGAGTAAAAAATAGAAGTGTAATACTAAAAATTCAAATCTGAAAATCATAGGAAAAAATGATAAGGAAAAGGAAAAAGATGAGCATCTTGATTTGTAAAGAAAGTTTTAAGAAAACGAGAAGAACAAATAGAAAAAAAAGTTATAAGTGTAATCTGGAAAGGGAGAAAAAGACAGATAATAAGCTAAAATAAATAGCTATTGGCCTCTAATTAATTAGACTTTAGTCACTGTTCACTTTCTGTTTCTATTTGCTATAACTGGGAATCAGAAATGAGGGTTATTGAAGTTATTACATCTTTATTAAGATAAACTCTAAGGGCTTGTTCATTCAGATTATCATATGGTTTGAAATAAAAGTGCAATTAGAACTGCAATACCTTATTAACTCCAATTATGGTCACTTTCTTTCTTAAATGAAGCATTCTTTACTTTATCTGGTATGCTGTGAATTCAGACCATGCAGCATCTCTGGACATAGTTTGCATTACTGTGTCTTTGCTTCATATTAAAATTGAAATAAAACAACCAAAAATAAATGACCCATATTTTGGAAAGACACCTTTTGCATGAAGAATTCATCCAGTTGAGTTGAACAGTCGAATCTATCACCAAGTCAACTATTGCACAAACAGTTGAATTTCTGTTTGACTTAAATCAGACAAAAGTTGGCTAATATCCAGATTAAAAAAAAACAACAAACCACTTCTTCTATTTCTCTATTTTTCTACAAGGTTCATTATACTTTTGTTTGTGTTTTTTTTGTTTATTTTTATGGGGCAGGGATACCTTGCTTATTGATTTTCTGTCCCTCATTAATAATTAGCCATTGATGACTGAAAATTAACATAAGTACTCAAGACTGTAACATATTATGTGAAGGTTATTATACCTGGAAGTTACAAGGTATACATGTACTTTTTAAAAAAAATGTTATGATCTCTTATAGTTCTTTAAAAAGAGCTTTTCTGTACCAAGATACAGAAAACTCCTTATAGTTGCTTTCTTACACTTGAAAGCAAATAGTGAGCAAAAGAAGTCAAGTAAATGATTAGTGTTTTACATAGAAGGTTCTCAACAAAAATGTGACCTCAGCATACTTGCAGTTTTCAAAACAAAGATGTATGAATGGTCAAGAACTTGTTTTCTAAGCCCAAAATGAACAATTTTAGAAAAAACTCACAGAGAAGGCACATATGTACAAACTTTTGTATAACTGGAGGTCTGCGCAGTAACACTGTGAAGGTTCCATGAAACTAAACCTTCAAAGATTATTTAAATTTTGTTTGCATTTTTGCTTTTCTTTTAATTGCTATTTTCTGACTAAATTAAGTAACTTTCTACTGTGATCACTTTTGAAAAAACTACAGTAAATTCAAATAATGACAAAGCTTACATCACTGCAATTGCTTTACTTTAGCATACATTTATCCTAAGTATTGCTTCTCTGTACTACTTATTTTATTTCTTGCCTAAGTATCACGGTTTTATGATTTTTGTTATTGGTATTCTACATCATAACATCATGTTGTACATTGAGAGTTAAAGAGTTAATGCTCCAGCTCCATGGATCATCAATAGTTCTGAGTAGATCTGTCTTAGAAGAGAAAAAAACTACATACCCCAGAGCACTTTGGATTGCTTTGCGTTTTTCCTTTTTCCTCTCAAAGGTAAAGATAAAAACTGGTTGTGTGTCACGAGACACTCACTCACTCTTTCCTTTCGCATCGATCCAGCAGCAGGTTCTCACTAGCCTTCAGTGTTTAGTATAAGGTCTTTGGTTCAAAAAACACTCTCTCTCATTTTAGCTGATTTATTAGCTTCAATTCTATTCAAATTATATTATATTGGGTTATTTTGCATTCTGATATCTTATTTAGTAAATTAGCTTTCTTTCTCAGATTGCTGCTGCTGTTTTGTTTTATGCCCATGTCCCTTTTCCTTTTCCCCTTTGCCCCTAACCCTTTCCAGGGGCGTGGGTCTGTGGGTCCCCCACACCAATCATCACGGAACCGGGCCAAACCTGCTCGTAAATCATTGACACTAAGGCTGCTTGAAACTGAAAATGCCATTGCTTTGAACATACCCCTCAAAACTTGCGTAAATGTATAAATTAAAAAAGGATGTACCTCTTTGATAAAGATCAAGGGGAGGGGGGTAAAGGGATTTTTTCCTCCATTGCTTTTCTGATGCCTTTGTTCTTTAAAGACAGATTTCAGTATTGTGGCATATTTCATTGTATTCATTTGAAATAAACTGAATTAGAAACAGTGTTTTTATTTTTATTTGGCAAGTTTCCTCAGTCTTTCATACATGCCAGATGCACAGATTTCTCAGAAGTTATTTATTTATTATTTATTTTGAGGAAATACAAGTGAGGAAGTGATTTCCTATGTAAGACTTGAGACTCGCACAAAATACAACCTGAAATTGCTAACAAAGAGCATTAATTTAGGCAAGTATTATTTTTACAGAAAGAGAATTTTGAGTCACAAGGTTGAATTCTTATTCTCAATTGAATTTTAAACTAAGACAGACAGATTTGACAATATCCAGAAGCTGTGAAGACAGTACCTGCAGTTTATTTTCAGAATGAAAAAAAAATCAATAAAAATTCAGAAGAATACTCTGCATGATACTTCTCATCATTAGTTGATTTGTAAGGTTCAAGATTTGAAAACTGCCCTCACATCAGAAAATGGAATCTGGATATCCAATTAAAAGAGAAAACAAGAATTATGTTGTAACAGAGAATATCTGCTTGATATCTACACTCATGAGTTTAGTTAAAATAAAATCATTTATTTCTTAGACCATAGACAGAAGGTGAGATGGGAATATATATTTGGGTGGGAAGAGAAAATTAAATATCTTATTAATGAATTAGAATAACCTGGCACATAAATATCAGGTACCATAATTATGCTGTACTGTCTCCTGTCCTGTCACAATTATAAATAGGAAAGGAAGCACAGCTGCTTGCAACAATGCATTTATGTCAGCAATTAATTGATCTTTAATTTCTTAGCTCTTTTATTGAGCAAAATATTACCTTCATAGTATTGAGTAGTCACTTCTCATTTACTGATACTGCAACAAGCTATATATGTTTTCAGAAACATATTCCTGAATTCTGAACATAATTCTAGCAACTTCTACAAAACACAACTAACATTTCTGCCATAATCCTTCCAATTATTCTCTCAAAAAATGGTTAACCTAGTATTATAGATAGTACTTCTGCTCTCATACTCAGTTTCTGTATTGGTAATTAAATCTACCTGATTCAGGCTAAAACTAAGTGGAACTGGTGAATCAGTACATCTTTTGATCTTCCCTTCAAAGAGATGCTCACCTGTAATCAAGATTTAAGAAAATATATTTCTTAATACTTTAGGCTGGTAGTGAAAGCTGCCAAAGTGAGAATCTACAACTCTGATACTGATTTTGTGAGATATTCTAAGGAGACAAAAAAACCTGCACCTATGTCTCAGCGCAGAGTGCATTTCCATCCATCTCCTGGCTGAGGAATTAGATAGGAGTACATTGCCAACTCAAGCTCACTGCTTAAAGTTAATGGTCTACAGAAAGAGGAGCAGAGATTTGCTAGGCGATGTGTCCCATTGCAGGACCATAAGGAAGACTGAGTGAGGTGGGGTGATACTAAACTGTCAATAAGCCATGATAGGGAAAGGCAGGAGTACTGAATATTGGTTCATACTTCTGATGAAATACTGAAAGCTAAGTGACTTCAACTACTCATGAAAAGTAGAAGCAACTCACTAATGTATTTTCTGAAGACACATGTTCCAATTTATGGATGGCACATTAGATTCCATGCAAAAAATCCCACTTTCCCAGACAATTTATCCTGGGCAGCAAAAAAAGAGGGATAGCCTACAGGGAGAGGGAGGTGGTTGCCCCCCTCTGCTCAGCTCTTGTGAGGCCCCATCTGGTGTATTGTGTCAAGGCCTGGGTCCAGAGGGTGACCACTAAGAAGATCAGGGGGCTGGAGCATCACTCCTTTGAAGAAAGGTTGAGGGAACTGGGCTTGTTTAGCTTGGAGAAGAGAAGGTTCCAGGGAGACTTCATTGTGGACTTCCAATACTTGAAATATAATATATTATATATTTAGTATATATGTATATATAAGCAAAATAGCAACAACAAATAAAACATAATTTATTTTTACTTCAGAAAGGATATTTGACTTCTCAGTACCATGAAATGAACTCTCTATTACTAGCACCTGACAGTCTGTTTAGTAGTCCGTACGTGATGAGTCAGTTTTCTCAGTTAATTTGAAAATGTTCCACATTTCTAAAAATAAGTTCAGTATAGTGACTGGGCAAATAGTAGATACACAAACAAAACAATTTCTTAACTTCAAGCATATTGAAAATAAACCCTCTGAATATGAAAACAAACTACTACTTCACCATATATTCTAAATGATTGACTTCTAAACTGAACACCAGAGAAAATAGTCAGCCATCATCTCCCTTAATTCAGATTTTAATTCCTTGCTCTCAAACAACAAAAGTAGTAAAATGCTATTATATACATATTAAACATACATAAATAACTGTAAAATGAAACAAAATTAACCATAATCCCTTCTCTTGCATTCCTTGTAATCTCGTCCAATTTTGTTAATTTTGAAATGTGTTTTACTATTATAGTTTCTACTATGTCTGATACTTAACAAATTACAGTTAAATATGGTGTTTTAAGAAATACTATTACCATACATATATGATTAAGGATCTATAAACACCTTAGAAAAGAGAAAATATCAGCTTACCTGAGAAGCTTTTTCTAACAATAGTATTCTTAAAGAAGTGTTAGCAATGCGCTCACAAATAAGATAAATTTTTGTAAACTACTGTGAATTGCCAAATTGCTTTCTTTAGTCAATACATTCCTTTCAATTGAAGGTACTTGTACTTCGAAATATTACAAGTTAGAAAAGCCTTCATATAGTTATACCTTTATATTGTTTCTTTATTATTGGCATGTACTTTGTACTTTTTTTCTCATTTTTCTACCAATATTTATCTGTTACATTTCTCAGAAGCGCTTACTCTTAAATTGCTCAGAAACAGGCTGTGATTCATATACCTGCTTGTTTCAGCTCCTAACCTTAGAGGTTATGCCTCTGCACATCAGAGAATCATAGACCTGTTGAGGTAACCTCTGATGACTGTCTGATCCAACTCCCCTACTTCAGTCAGGACACCTAGATAACAATGCCCTGGACCATGTCCAGAAATCAAGCATATATACATATCTCTGAAAAAATCAGAAGGAGGAGGTGAGAGCCCACTTACCTCTCTGCTGGAGGTACTAAACAAACACTGATCTTGAATAGACTGATCTGTAAATACCCATGTCAGCCTAATTAATAGTAATACAGTAACTGATGTAGCTTCTCCTATTGCACTTCAATAAAACAAAATTAATAAACAAATCTTTCTTCATTTTAAAGCTTTGATTTCTCTAAAATATTGGCAATTAGAGTTTTAAGCAGTAAAACCTTGTTTATAGCTGTTTGAAGGGGAAATGGGTTGTGTTGGAAGAACAATGGAATATATGGCTTTCCATCTCAGTGAGGGTCTGATGGGAAAAAAAAAAAAAATGGAAAAATGTTTATAAATAAATGCTAGAATTTGCAGAATGCAGCAATATATATATAGATATACATATATTACTGCTTTTGTTTTCAAACAACCAGATAATACTATGCAGAAAACCAGTCTGTGCTGTTTAGACCACACTGACAAGAGCTCATTATCCACAATCAAGACAACATTTACAGGATTAAAATAAGGTTTAAACTAAAAAGAACGGGCTATGTATTTACACAAATAATTTTTCACGTTAAGTGCAGGATGGCCATGCTTTCAGTAGTTTTTATGTATACAGATCCCTTTAAATAAGTTTTCTCTTTGTTTGAGTTTTTCTATAAATTCACCAGTGCTAAAATTGCAGTCCTTCTCCTGACAGTTTTGCTTAATTTATTCAAGAAAGAATTCATAACTGTTTTTACATGCCTCCTTAATAGGTATGACTTCAAGTTGTGCATCATTAAATACAAAAACACTTTTTTATTTGTTGTATTCTGAAGGACAGCTGTTTTAGAATTCTTAGAAATCTTAAGCAAAGTGTAACAAAAAAAAAAACAACCCAGATTATAGTGTCTGAGGCAAGAATAATGGTTAAATAAACCGTTTATTTTAACTAGTAAAGTTGTTCATCTTTTAAAATGTTACTGTCCCTACCACATGAATATCTTGTAGACCTGTTAAAGACTGTTTCTGTGCTTGATATTATTCACTGAAGTTTTATGAAGGTCTTTGAAATTGAAAATGGAACCAAGGTCTCCTTTCTAAGTGATTGGTATGTTCCCTTTCTAGTCTGTTTGTCCTTTCTGGTTCACTGAACCATTAATTCCTTTATGCAAAAATGAATTAGGACAGGAGTAATGACACCTTGTTATAAGAATTTATAATCTATTGGTTGGGGCATCCATACTAAATAGGAACTTTTCAGTAGTCCCCTTTGGTAAGAGTGGAGAAGAGGGAGGAATAAAAATCCTTCGTGTGTATTCAGCAATTGATTTTTCAGATAAGAAGGAATTGAGGAGGCGATAAAGAGGAGAATGGAAAGTACTGGAAATTCTTTTCCTAGTTCTGTACTTNTTCTCTTCTCTTCTCTTCTCTTCTCTTCTCTTCTCTTCTCTTCTCTTCTCTTCTCTTCTCTTCTCTTCTCTTCTCTTTTGATCTGAGCAAGAGAACAGTCAAGTAAAAGTAATAATTGCATCATTGCTTTTGAAAAATAGCTTCTGATTTATAGCTCTGGGAAACCTGAGTTTTCAACCAACTAAGCCTGGAAGTAGAGGAATCAGTGATGACGAAATGAAACATGGAAAGAAGAGAAGTGGATGAGAGTGTGTTTTAGTTTTAGTCTATTTCTTAACATTCTGCTCTATGTTTTAATTGGAATAAAATACATTATTTCTTTCCCAAGTTGAATCTGCTTTGCCTGTGATAGCATTTGGCACATGATATTCTTTTTCTTGACTAAGGAACTTCATCAACTTAACCACCCTGCCCCATCCTGTTGAGTAGCTGATATACTGAAAGTGTACAGTCAGATACTGATGACTTTGTAAATGTATACAAAAATACACTATGGCCCTATTTAGTCTGTTTAGTGATTTTCGTTTTCCCTGTGGATTTAGTGGAATTAACATTCTGCCTTATGTTGTTTGGTTTTGCACTTCACAAAGGACAATGTTAACAGCAAACCACATTGACAATTTCGGTTGCTGCAGAATTTGTATTATCTCAGGCATTAATGGTTCAGCCCTGGAGAAAAATGAGGAAAACCTGAGCCTCAGAAAAAATAGTATATATACTATAATACTATAAAAGTATATATACTATTGCAATAGTATAAATTGCACAATTTTGATTTATGATTGAATACTAGGCTACTAGTGCTGATAATTTTTTTCTTTAGCAAAAATATTCTTGTCAAATAGGCTTGTCCAACAGGTGTTACATCCAAAAGTCTAATGTATTAAATGGAGTTTAATCAGCAATGTCCTGGAAAATAGAAACTTCAGGCAGCTCAGATCCTACACCTTAACAGCTGAAACTTAATAAATTATTTAAAAAACTTGATGCATTTTTGAAATAAATGACAGATGATCAGTCTAGTAAAAAATTTTCATTAAGGTTTTCTCTTTGCATTTAGTTAATTGCTTAAGTGTAAAAACAATATCAGGATGGGTTAGATGCATCAGAAAAAGCTGTAATATTTTTAAAATGCCAATGGTGTCTTCAATTTAATGGTTATTTCGTACTTCAGTAAAGATTTTCGCATATTAGCATGGTTTTCAACTTTGAAATGAATACTGTACATAATTAATTTTTATGCACAGCTAATATGTATAACACAGTCTCTGTGTTACATTGCCAATAAGTCACTGACATTTACAACATTAATGAAATTATCAACAGAATTAAAATAAAAGGATTAAATGACAGAATTACATGCCAGCGGTTTCTCAAAGTAAATTGCCAGGACATAATGGCATAGCTCTGTATTCTAACTCTCAACTGCTAGTGAATGATGCGTGCATTAGCAGAATTGTGCATGTCACAGACAAATTTTCAGGAAAAGAAAGATTAGAAACATCATAAAGAAGATGAAGAAGGAGGGACAGCAAAGCTAGAAATTAACGTGAACTGAAATTCATTCCTCCAACGCATCTCTGCATGAATGCAGATATGCTAAAACAAAACAAACAAACAAACAAAAAAAAAAAGCAAAAAATAAAAATACAAACCCAAAAGCAAACAATATATAATGGTCAAAACTGTCTGTACTAAAGTATGAATTAGCTTAGTCTGTCCCAGAAATACTCTATGTTCTAATGTGTTCACTCAACAAAAGATGAGAGTAGTGTATTTGTAGCTCGCAAAGTCTTTTTCTTTTTTTGTTTCCCCTTGATCTGCTGGGACCTGGACTTCCCACTTAATTCATTTAAGAAAGGCCACAGCTCATTCTGACATGAAAATTAGTTTGTCTTATATAAGTTACATAATTTTTGTAATAATTTCTCTGTGAAGTTTAATGTTAATTTAAGGGATTTGTGCTTCAGTGTAAAATTTAATCTCAACAGCAAAAAAATTGCATCCTTCTGAAGTCTGTTATTATTGGGGATCATTTTGCTAGTTAGCAATTCTGTTTGAATTCACTGTCTTTTTCTTTTCTCTAGTTCTCATTGGAAAGGAAATTTCCTGGGAGTCTTGAAGAATTTATGCTTATTATGAATACTCATTTTGTTTCAGATAGAGTTTTGGTGAGACTTTAATGGATTAGGTCACAAAGCTGCTAAAAAAAGCAACATCACATTCAATTTGAATATTTGCAGTATGTGGATTTGAAGATGAAAAGGCAGGGGTCAAAGTACACAATACATATACTATATTAAAAAAAAAATGATATTACATTATATTATAGTATAAAGGCACAAGAGATTCAACCTGCATAAGGTATGAGCAAGTGGATGATATGCTGAGTATAGTGGCAGGGTTCAAGGAAGAGGTGGAGAGATTAAGGAGCTTTAGAGAGTGAGAGTAGGAGAAAGACTGATGGAGTAACTACCCACAAAACTAACAAGAAAGACACTGGGGTAATATCCCCAAACAGTGGTAAACCCGCTGCCCTGTCACTGTCAAGAAGAGGGAGAGGATTTAAGAGAAGGACACCAGCTCAGCATCACAGCCAACCCCAATCCAAACCTACATCTGTTCCCCAGGTGCCCCTATGTAACAGGTTTGAGGCTCAGGAACTTGAGGGAGAGGTGAGTGAGAATGCGCTGGGAGGTCCACTCATCAGGTTGCAAGACTGCCTCTACCAAGAAAGAAGGAAAAGTGGCATAGTAGAAAACACATGTGGAAGTGAAGTACTAAGGGCAATAAGGTCAAAATTAGTTGATAAGAGAAAGAATATTCAATTAATGTTTTTGTGTTCTTGTCTATACGTAGTTATCCTTGTGAAGAACAAGCAACCAATCAACTACCTGGTACATAAATGGAAAATAGGTTTGTAAGCTTGTTTTTAAAAGGAATGGAATAATATAAAAAACTGACTAGTACAAGTTAATTTATTATATATTAAAATGCTAATTATATTCGGTTTGTGTTAATGATGATGCCAGAAGGACACAAGTCTGAATTAAACTAATTAAATATAACCTAAAGGAAAGAAGAAATCAAACTTCTCTAAAGCTGAATATATATAATTAAAATGAGAAATAATGATCGAATTTAAATACAGTATTAGTCAGATCCATAATGCGGAGATTGAACTGTAAGACATTTAACTATTAGATTTCTATTTTACAGGATATAATAGTCCATTTAATAATGCCTGAAGCATCAATTGAAGCATCAAAATACATGATTTTGCACATAAGTACAAAAACTTCATTGACAATTGCGAATATAGAGAGTAAATATAGTACTACATATGTTTTATTCACCCTGTTGTGACACTACCAGTAAAACCAAAACTAATCTCAGCTTAAATAAATCTCCATTTGCAACCACATACACACCAAGAGGTGTGCCCAAAGGTTACCAACCTGTGTTGTAGTGTGAGCAATTCGAGCTCAAGGGTAAGAAAAAAGGGCTGGGGGAGATGCATCCTTTTTTATAATATGGCAGGTTCAGGTGTCATAGCAACTGTGTGCAACCAAGTCAGATCTTCTTGTTTTATCTATTCTTACAGGTTTGTTACATTACTACATACTATTCTGTGACTGTATTTGTACACTTGGTTCAGCATCTTGGATCTTGTTTTGTGTGTTCCTTTTGGAAGAAAATCTGATGGTTAGATATTTTATATGTACTGGGGGTGGGGGTAGGTTATTTTTTTTGTTTGTTTATTTATTTGTTTTGAACTGAAATAGGAAATGAACAGAAGAAAATATAATCTAACTATTGGAGTGTGCAAAATTTTAGTTAACAGATTCAAAAATTGTTGTTGAATTAAAAGAAGGAAGAAGAAACCTACTCCTATTGTATACAGTTTCCAGCAACCCAGAATCTCTCACATTTGAATACAGAAAGTTATTTGAAACTGAGAAATAATACAGTACTTGTGACAGAAGTTAACGTCAAACTCACAAATAGATACAAGCTATTCTGTTAGGATCATCTGTTATTTTCATTTCAAACAAGTCTACAGTTCGATCTCTGAACCCCTGATGCATTTATAAACCTGAAAATTCACCAGAAAGCAATATGCTGTTGTAATATTCTATTGTAACCGTGTTTTGCATTTGGGGGAATATATAACAAATGGTCTCAGTTCTAATACATAAAGGAAAAAGTAGGGAACGTTGGACAGGCAGAATGACTCCATGTAAAACTTCAAGTATATTTTGCATAGTACAGTACTTGTTAGAAGTGTCCATACTAAGTTTTAAAATCTTGGGATCACAATAGTCTATTGGGATTCATTGCCTTTACTATACATATTTTATTGTCCTTGCATGGCCTGTGACAGCAACGATGATACATTAACTAGAAATGGGAACATGTGTCTTATTACTGAAGATGTAAGTGTTCTCATGTGCTTAATATCTGTGAAAAAGTAGGATTAGGCCATAAAAAATGTTCCAAGGATCTAGAATATTTAAGAATATCAAGAATTAATATTGTATCTTTAATATTTAACAAAAACTTCCACTTCTGTACTCTATTTATAGTGCTCAGAAGAAATTATTTTGGGAAAAAAAATGTAAACTATGTTTCTAGTGAAACACTCCAACAAGAATCAAGCATTCAATTAAATATTTATATGAGTTACATAATTACTGTTTCCACAGATATCCTTTCCATTCTAAGAAAAGTAAGAGCAGTGCCCCAAAGACAAGTGGGGTATAGGCTATTTAAACTTCTTTAGTATAACAAGCTACATGGGGATATCAGGAACACAGGAGAGGTAGAGAACTGGTAAGCACTGAAGTAGCTGAAATAAGAAGCAAGAGAAGCTGCCTGGAGGAAACACTAAGTGATATAATAAAAATTCCTCATAGGACTATAAATTTTCTTAAATAGTCTTACAGGAAGGGATATTTTAAGGCTAGAATGAAGAAGTGATTCCTGAAGTTGGATTACAGGAAGCTCAATTTTGTTATATAATGTTATTTTACTGTTCATCTCCTGCTGGAGAGTCTAAACTTGGAATGGCACAGAAACATCAGCATTTGGCAATAGACAGTTGGGAGCCAGGAGGAAGTGATCCAAAGTAGCATTTGAATATGTTTTTGTAAGTGTAGAAATGAGAAGCAGTGGGAGGACTAAAGAGGCTGTTCAGCAGGGAAAGGACTAGTGCCTAACAGAAGTCTGTGAAGTCCCTGTTAGAGATTGTTCCAACGAATGTTGTGTTTGGTGGTTTTTTGTTTTTTTGTTTGTTTGTTTTGTTTTGTTTTTGTTTTTGTTTTTGTTTTGCTCTTGTTCAAATGGGAAGAGATAAATAGTTCATGAAGTTGTTGAGATCTGGACTTGTAACTGTCTTCTGCTGGTGGAAACTAAAATTACCTTTCTGTGTAAGTATCCAGTATTCACAGCTACTGTAGTGTTTTTAAGCAACAAGTAAGCAAAGGCTGAAGACACCTTGTTGCATATCCACAACTCTGCGTGTCATAAAGACTGACATGCATGCTGGTGTACTGCAGAGAAGAGGACGTGAGAAATAATTTGATGGTCTTGGTCAACATGGTACATAGATCCTACCTTACAGGAATAAAACTTTCTAGGGATATTAATATACGGTCCTAGAATCACTGAGCCTTGGATGAACTTGACTAATGTGACTGTTGATACTGTCAGTGGATGTGAATGTTAGAACATTTTACACTGAGTTTGTACTTTAGAATGTTACAAACCTGGACAGAAGGACTTGTTAAGCCTTGCCCTCACCTTGTTAAGCTGCTCTCACCAACCAGAAATGGTCAACTTAGGCAGTAACATCAATTTCACAGATTCCAAGTCTGCAGAAAGGGTGTGGGGTTGTTGCAATCAATGTCTCACTGTGAGCAAGAGGACGCTTACAGCTGTGTGGAGCTAGGAATTCTGTTTTTAACTAAGCTAATGTTTTAACAGTCTAGGAGACCAAATTATTAGTCTAATTTTAATATTACTAGCATTCACAGCCTAAATTAACACAAGAAAGCCCCATTATTAATACTTTTGAAAGTGTTATGCAAAATAATTAACTAATTCCTGTTTCCTTTTCTCTAATGTTATGGACGCACTTCCAAAGTTCCTTCAAATTCCAAATTGGCAGACTCAGGCTTTCTCAAGGAGAGAGAAGCAAGATGTGATGAGCTGGCAGCATCCTGAGGAATTTCAAGCACAAGGCAGAGGTCCATGTTGGGAATTTCTTTATGTTCTTTGTCACAGGGAACGTAACATTGGTGTCTTAGATGGTTTCAGTACATTTCTTTTGATACAGCCCTTGGCTTTATATACTCTCCTTTCCTGGCTTGCTGCCTTCCTCTCTTCCCAGGGCAGTGAGAAAGCTCCCCCACAGTTCTCTATGCCTGGAGCTGTGTATCCCTAGTCTGAGGCTGTCAAGCCCTCCTCCCATGGCACTTCCAGAGCTGAAGATCAGCCAGGCTGGACAGTGGGCACTTGGCCATGGAGTGTCTGCAAAAACCGGCTCCTTCCAGCTGTTTCTAGGGCCCAGCACAGCCTCCACCTTCTGCTCCAATGGCAAATACAGCCACAGGGTCTAGGTTACAAGACAAAGTATGTTCAGTGTTGCATGAGGAGGTTGTGTGTTCCTCCCATTTTTCCAGGTCATAGTGTAAAGTGAGTAGGGCATTTTTCAAAATTGTCATGGCACAGGTAAAGTCATTTATAACGTAGAGTTAATGTTGTACATGACATGGAACAGTCTGCTCAGACTAAAAGTAAGGCATAGGGGATGACAAATTCCTGTCTTGCCTAAGTGCATCTTCAGCAGGGTACTCCAGACTTATTGCCTAAGGGCCTGCATTGTGGATACAGCTGAGTTTGTCAAGGTTAGAATAATAATACATGGTCTCTGTAACATGGGCATACGTGCTCAGCAGTTGTAAGTGCAACTATTTATCCTTGCCTTCACGAATTTTCAGAATAAAGACATTGGATAAAGTGAGACCCCAAGGGCATCCATGGGGGACAGTGCTGGACTTTATTTCCTTATCTAGATGGAATTACTATTTATATAATTAGCCTCTCCTGAGTTAGACAGACAGCTTTTGATCCATTTAATTGTATTTCTCTCCAAACCAATTTGATTTAATTTCCCCACAGGATATGATGTGACATAGCATCAAATAAATTTTGTGAAATCCAAACAGACCTCCTGCATGCCTTTCTCATAGTTCTGCAACTGTATCAGCACTAGAAAAATGATCAAGATGGTTTGGGACATTTGGTCTCTATTAATTCATTTATGATTATATTTAACAACTGATTACAGACTTCCAATTATCACATCCAACTAATGTAGTATGCAAGATATTAGATGCTAACAGAACTTTCTCATTTTTCTGTGCTATGATTACAGCTTTTTAATGCTAATTGCTCAGAAAGTTATTCTATACTCTGCAGCTAACTCATTGATTTCTGTGCTTCCAGTCAGGTTTACATTAATCAAGTACAACAAACAAGTCTTGATCTAAGCCAACCTCTGCAGAAGAGTTTTTGTACTTTGATTTTTGTGCTTTGTTTGCGTCTGGTAAAGTTCCACATCTGTGGCAGATGTGAACTGCAGTTGCACAGCAGTTTCCCTTCCATAACTCTGCTGTCCCAGAGCACCTGGTATCGCTCACGGCTCATCTCCAGCAGCAGTGGCTCCCTAAATCTAAATATGGAGTTCTCAGTACAGGAGAAACATGGACCTCTTGGAGTGCGTCCAGAGGAGGGTCATAAAGATGATCCAAGGGATGGAACACCTCCCATATAAGGACAGGCTGAGAGAGTTATGGCTATTCTTCCTGGAGAGGAGAAGGCTCCAGGGTGACCGAATAAAGGCCTTTCAGTATCTAAAGGGAGACTGTAAGAAATAAGGGAACAGAATCTTGAACGGGGACTGTTGTGAAAGGACAAGGGGAAATTGTTTCCAGCTAAGAGAGTAGAGATTTAGATTGGGTATAAGGAAGAAGTTTTTTACAGTAAGGGTAATGAAGCACTGGAGCAGATTGTCCAGAGAGGTGGTGGATGCCCTTTCCTTGTAGACACTCAAGGTGTGGCTGGATGGGGCTCTGAGCAACCTGATTGAGTTGTATGTCTTTCTGTTCATTGCAGGGGAGTTGGACTAGGTGACCTTTAGATAACCCATCTACCTCAAACAATTCTAAGAGCCTGTGATTCTGTTTCTTCTGTCTTTAGAGAAATTCATTGTTTATCAGCAAGCATAGGAACACAAAAAATAGTTAAATGAGACAAGATTAATCTTATTTGGCCTACACTCTCTGACAGAGGTCCATATTTGAAACTTCAAAGAATAACACAGAATGATAATCAAATTCTGCTTTCAGAAAATATCCTTTGTAAAACATTCAACTTTGAATTTCTAAAGGCTCGAATATATATTATCTCCTGAAACAATTAAGCACATAGATGTATTTGTTGTGTGACAGAAATTTCTAGTCTAGGCTTAAAATCTTTTAAAATAATTATTAAATATATTCATACATATATGTTGTGTAAGGTTGCCATTAGTTTGTCCAATTTTGAAATTTTTAAAAAATGTTTTCAATTTTTTCTACTTAAACTGCTTTTTTAATACAAAGGAGTTTAATTACTAATATCTGTTTTTCAGAAAATGATGGAAATTGAAAGTATTTTAAATTTTTGTTTTTTAGAAAAATCTTGGAGAGTCATAAATAGGTGTATACAAGGGTGAAATTTCAATTTCTTGCAACAGACAAACAGACATCATCAACTGTTTGTTTACTATCTATTACAATGATAAAAACATACATTACTTAATGTTGTTTATTTCTTATTATGGAGATACAAAATCTTTTCTCAAAAATCTAACTATTTTAGGATTTGAAATTGCTTATTCATGAAGGAAATAAAATTATATCTTTTCTATTTTCTTAGCTACAAGCCATGAAAGAAATTTCAGTACTACCAATGGAGTATTTTTCAGCTTCTTATCTATAACTTAGAAACAAAATCATTTCATTTTATGAAATGCTGTTTATAGCAACATTAAAAACCATCATGACCAAAGTGCTGGCAGCAGCATATACCTTCCTGTGTAGAAAATACAATACCTTGCATTGCAGACTTGAAGAAATATCTAGTAGAACATTAGTTTTGATCATTACTTTATAATTTTTCTTTCCTATAACATAAACATATAAACAGTATTGATCAAGGTTCTATGCTATGGTTAAGTCCTTTCATCAGTGCATATAATTGCTTAAGATTATCCTTGCTAATTATTGAAAGCTTGTCTTTAGATCAATGGGGAACAGGGAAAATTAATTCTGAATGAATGAAAATACTGAAATTTCTTCTGGGATAAATAAAATATTTCACTTGATGCACTCTTTACTTTTAGGTACTTGTATCAGAATTAACCTTGAATTTAGAAAGGTCCACATCAAATTGTTTTGCTGTGGTTAGTTGATTGGTAGCAAGTTGAATGCCAGATGAAATTTGAAAAGCAAATTTTGTTTTCCCCTCAATCTGTAATGAGGTCTTCATATTTAAGAATGGATATATAAAAACAATACAGTCTTCAAGAATTTCATTAATGGCAACACTGGGAAAAGGATGAGATAAACGTTTAGATGACTTAATTAAGACCATTCTAACCCATTTCTCTAGTAATTTAAACGTTGTGCATGTGTATATAAAGTGATCATTTAGTAATTTCACTGTTTAAAATTAGATCCTAATGAGTTTAATATGATGAAATGAAATTTACATTTCCCATAAATATACTCATATTTTGTATGCTTTCATTCAAGTAACATTTTATAAATGGTTTCTAAAAAGCATATGAAATGTGTACTCTAAGTACAAAAAGATCTAATATAAGTTAATTTTTGTAAATTTCAGGGCAGTTAACAATTGTAATGATTTCTGTTCAAAAGAGGAGGATGAATTCACAACTACATTTCTTTATTCTGCAAATACGTCTTTAATTTCAATGTGTAAGACACAGCAATAAGACCTACACAAACAGAAAACATATTTTTTCAGGAGCACATTTAATTGAATTTCAGCTATAACATTCCCATTTCCATAGAAAAAAGTGTCTTAAGAGACAATAAAATCAAGGGTATGTTTGAATAACAAAGCTTTTTTTTTTTCCCTAATACCTTTGTGAACAGCAGAGGACATAAAGTAAGACCTAAACCAACAAAACAGACAAAAAATATGTGAAAGTGTCAGTACAAGAATGATGTGCAAGTTGGAAAAGAAATGTCAAACCATTTTCACACTCTTAATTTAAAGAATGGAAATGTACTTTTAGGGATGCTTGTTACAAAAGTAATGAAGATAAGAATTAAGTGAAAATTAGGTGAGATATTGCATCTAACTATAACAGTCCTTGGACTCAAAACTAAGAAAAAACACTAATGGTATGTATAAATTAGTTTCAAAAATAACATAAATTTTGGACATAAACTGAGTAACATTTGACAGGCATATGAACAGTAGACAATACTTGCTGCCAATCATAATTACATAAAACTATGTTCTTTTCATAATTTAAGGGTTTAATTTTACTGCTTTTTTTTTTTGCTTGTGTGTGTTCCTGTACATGTCTGTTTGTTGTGGCTACATTTGCTGCTTTTGCATTTTTCTCTGCTACACCTTCCCATTGCTTTAGGCTGTTATTAAAACTGAATTTTGTCTATAAATAACAAAACAGAAAACTTTTACCTTACAGAGTTCTGGTGTCAAGATATAATCTAGTGTAAACTGAAACAAAACAAAATTGAGAAACAAATTCTTCTTGACATTGGATAGAAATTGTTGGAGAGAGGCCTGAATTT
The DNA here is from genome assembly GCA_013399175.1 of Odontophorus gujanensis. Classification (NCBI taxonomy): domain Eukaryota; kingdom Metazoa; phylum Chordata; class Aves; order Galliformes; family Odontophoridae; genus Odontophorus; species Odontophorus gujanensis. The sequence goes on from VXAB01002298.1 coordinate 34,405, forward strand.
CTAAGGGATCTTTTGAGTACAAAAAAACCCTTAAAAATATGGGTGAAGCAAAGGAAACGAGAACCAAAGACATGAGGAAGCTACTGTAAACTGGTTCTATAATCCTCTTAAATAGTACAGCCTATTTCTCTGTGAGGGTGAAATATAAGCTCTATAGTAAAGACACTGCAAAGAGGTTTGACTTTGGGACTATCAATGTGATTTTATGTTAATGGATTTGGAAGACTAAGTTAATAGCTAGGAATTGCAATTATTTTTCTGAAACAATCTGAGCTGGTTAAATATAGTCAGTGACAGCAGGGAGATAATGTTTAAGTCCCAAGACTAGAATACAATAATTCTTGTGTACCTAAAGCATTACTTGGTGAAGAATAAGAATGATAAACATTTACCATTTGTTTAATATAATAAGAACATAAACAAATAACTATGTAGAATGACCTATGTATAACTTATTACTTAGGAAAATGAACAGGGGAAATCAATGAGCAAAATATTAAAATAATAAATACATATATACAAAGCTCTTTTTCAAAACAAGGACATTAATAAATGTAATCTCCCATTTGGGTAGGTGTCTAAGTGACACTTGTTAAATGCTCTCACAGTGTTGCAATCTTCCTAAACTTGACAATGAGTCTGTGAAATTACTTGGAGTTCTAGTTGACAAACAAGTCTTATTGTTGTAAATGGCTTTGTGACTTTTTTAGATGGCTTTGAAAATAGTTGCAACAGACAGCATTTGGATATATTATTGCTTCTCACAGCCACTTTCAAGAGGGAATTTTTGCAGCTACAACTGATTTCAGCTAGATTCACTCATGGATTTCAGCTGAGTATTTGACTTTTTAGTTATGTTGTGGGATAGCATGGCTAGTAAACATACTGGCTTTTCTCAGGGAAAGATTATTAACATGTTGCAGTTCTCCTGATATCTTCCTATATTCTAAGCTTAGCTTTGCTTTGTAAATGAAATATACATGTTTTTTGTGTGCACATCTGCTTTAAAACAAGAGATGTGTCATTTACATTTGTTTCTTTTTCCATTATGTCAAAACTCCTTCTCCTTGGGTAATTTTTTTTCTTAAAACCTGATTTGAAAAGAGAGAAAAAAAGGCATTTGCTCAGGATTAGATTTCTCTGAGGACAAAAATATTTCTGACAATATCTGTTTCTTAATCAGTGTTAGTCTTCTACTTAGACTTTTAAACTACTGTTTTTTCCAAGCTCAAATTCCATATCTGTGAACGTCCAAGCAGAAGACAAAATAAATCCAAAGGGTCAGATAACTTGCTGAAGATTTTTTTTTTTCAGTGGCTGTGCTTCAATGCAATTTCATAAAATTGCTCTATCACCTCTTCTACGTTAGATGTGGGAATGCTTGAATCTTTTTTTCTTGCAAAATCTCTTCATAATGGATTTTGACATTGTCAGAAAAATAGTTTTGGAGATTACGGATGGAAAGTATTTTGCTGTTTCAGGCTTTCAGCTAAATATATGCCTTATTTGCTGTGGTTTTAAACTTGACTTATTCTAGCATTTTTAAACAAATGAATCTTAAAAGTTCTTCTGTAAATTTAGCTGCGTTGAATAACCCAGATAATCACTTTTGCATCACACCTCCTACAAAATCAATAACATTTATGGATACCCTGAGAATCATTCATCAAAACAATTACATTTTTACACAGTACATGAAATATATGCATAGAATTGCTCCCATTAAATTATGATGGACTACTCTATAAAAGTATAATAAATTAGAGGTTTCCATTTTATTTAGTTATGACATTAATATATTTGACCTTACTCAAATCTGTCACTATTAGAAATATTTTTGGGAACGTAATAGACTATATTCTAGTATTTTAGATAACTTAGGGACAGATTTTTCATTTTCTTTATCAGTTGTATAAAAACATATTTACTGTGTAGGATGTTTATTTATCAAGTTGTGACATTAATGAATATGACTCTTCTACCAGACTGATATGGGTGGATTTTTCCTTGTACCAGTAATAAAGTCAGAAAATTACTTCCAAGTTCTGAAAATCCGAACAGAGCAAATTTATTTCAAAATAAAACTTTCACAAATGAAGGATCATTAATGGAGCCTATAGTAATTCAAAACAGAATAGTTATGTGTAAAATTTTTGCTTCCAAAAGCAAAAATATTTCAGTGAATTTGTACTTATTAACCTTATACTTTAGACAATCTGCTGTCTGTTTTCAAGTACTAGAAGAAAAGAGGAAAAATAGGTTGACTGATGACCTTTCATATGCTTCTGAATATAAATTAACTATAGCTCAACAAGAGAGGTAAAACAGACTGTACTCCTGTTTTTATTGTTGTTTGTGGATGGAGTAGGTGAACAGAGCAGATGTTCTAGAAAGCTCTCCAGACTGGATGTCTGTTATCTAAATGCTAAGGGTATATATTTGATTGCTCAGGGTTACTTAGTCTGGATCTGGGCTTTTCCAGCCAGAAGGCTTGGTGGGACCTAGTTTGCTGCCTTCCACCATCTAAAAAACAGATAAAGGAGATGAAATCTGACTGTTCTCAGAGGTGAATGGTGAAAGGATATAATGCAATGGTCACATATGGCTGCAAGGAAAACACAAACTTAACAAAAACTATGACAGGGGTCATTAAGCACTAGAACACTAGAACAAACTGTTTGGAGATACAGGGAAATATCTGTGCTCAGAGGTATTCAAAACATAAATGGACATGATTCTGAGCAAAATAAATGAATTGTAAGTTGATAATACTTTAATCAGGAAAATGGATGACATGACTTCCATTAATTCCTTTTAAATGAAATTATTTGAATCTATATTGAGAAATAACTAATGATTTATACAGACTCTTCAGAGTTTTGTTTATTTGTTATCTTTTTTACAAATAATGTACTGCTTTGAAATGTATTGCCTGCATGGAGTGATCAAATTGATATTTTTCTTGTTATGGTCATTCAGAATTCACATTGGATTCACTCAGAAATGTCTGACTTGGTTAGTTACCCCTGTATTAGGACTCTATAGTCACAGTGTGGTGGTAAGCACTAAAAACTTCTTATGTGGATTAATCTGCATTTAGATAACAAAATTTACTTTTTTTCTATTCATGTTGAAAGTGTAATTTGCTTTATTAACCTCAATTCCAATTATATTGTATTATATTGTGTTATTTTGTACTCTGATATCTTACTCAGTAGATTAGTTTTCCTCCTTAGATCATTGCTGCTGTTTTGCTTTTAGGCCCATCTCCCTGCCCTCTCCTTTTCCCCCCTTCCTCTTTCCCAGGGTGTGGGTCTGTAGGTCTCTCAGCCCTATTAGTCATGGAACCGCGCTGAACTGGCCCATAAACCACCGACACACATGTAAATGTAATTTCAAAAGCTGCTGTTTTTATGACCTTTGTGATGGACTGGGGACTAATTAATTCCTGAGAATTAGGTCTCTGATCATAGATGAAAGAAAATTGTCTTCAGTTTGACTGACTTCAGATTGACTTGTGATTTCATGAAGCATAGTATCTGGTTGTAAATAGTCACGTTGTGTTAAGTTATACAGTACCATCCTGAAAAGAGTGATGTAATGATTTATGGTGTGTCATGTTTTGACGTGTCCACCAAGGAAGTAGAGCATATACAGATGGATCCTTTCTGTAAATGGTCTGAATGTATGGCATTTAATATAAACGAAAGAATATTTCATGACAAGTAGAGAGTGTAAGAATATCTGCTTTTATACTGACCTATAGTAGTTGAAATTCTCTTAGTTACTTCAAAACTGTGAGTACTGGCAAACTCAGGGAAAAGAAAAAAAAAGATAGTGAGATATATTACACAAAGAATCCCTTCTTTAAGATCTATTAGGGAACCATTTTCAGCAAAGCACAACAGGAGTCTTCTTCGTAGTAACATTTGAAACACTAACGGAATCTAAATGTTTAAATTCATAGAATAAATACAGTCAGTGGTAGAACAGATGAAACTTTGAAAATTGCACTTCCATATATTTCCTCTTTTGTATTATTCCTGGTGTCAGTGTCAAAAATTATTCACAGATATACTGAACATGACAGCAAAACCTGAAAGTTTTCTTTGAGAACTTCATCTTAAGAGTCACAGAATCACAGAATTGTAGGGGGGTGGAAGGTAACTCTAGAGATCATTTAGTCCATCCTACCTGCCAAAGCAGGCTCCCTAGACAAGGTTGCACATCTCAAGAAAAGGAGACTCCACAATCTCTCTGGGCAGCTTATTCCAGTGCTCTGTCACCCTTACTGTGAAAAAGTTCCCATACACATTTGTGCAGAACTTCCTGTGCTTCAATTTCTGGCTGTTTCCCATCATCCTATCACTATGAACTGCTGAGCAGAGTCCAGCTTCGACTCTTTGCCTCCCGCTTCTTAGATATTTGTAGATGTGGATCAGATCCCCTCTGAGTCTTCTTTTCTTAAAGCTGAACAGACCCAGATCTCGCAGCCTTTCCTTGTGAGAGAAATGCTCCAGACACTTTTATCACCTTTGCGTCCCTCTGCTAGACTCTTCTGAGGAGATCCCTGTCTTTTTTGTACTGGGGAAAAGAGAACTGGACACAGTACTCCAGGTGAGGCCTGACTAGGGCAGAGTAGAGTGGGAAGATCACTTCTCTCGACCTGCTGGACACGCTCTATTTAATGTACCCCAGAATGCCATTGGTCTTCGGGGCCACCAGGGCACACCACTGGCTCATGGCTTACCTGTCATCCACCAGGACACCCAGGTCCTGGTGCCAGCAAGAAAAGCAGCCATCACACTTATCTGGACACAGATCGACCAATGACAACCTATTTCTTACATAGAATAGTATTTTTATAACCAGATCACAAACTTATATGGCTAAGGACTCTTTTCTTCCATGTGCCTAGCTTTGTGAGGAGCAAACATGAGACTTTGTAGTTAGGATAATTGGAATTTGATGGATTTTCTTTTCCTTGTAAGATTTTATCATAATCTTTCAATCATTAAGGTTGTTTAAAGAGTTTGACAGTGTCCATCACCTCCACCACCATCAGGAGTTTTCAGGCCAGGAGAAGCAGCAACTAATTGCAAAATACAGCTATCTAAAACTGTATTTAAAACAAGAATGGCCATAAAACAGTAAATGTAGAATTGATTATTTACTTCAGTGCCATGTCCTGGATATTTGAAGGACACTGCTAAGAATGAACTGTTATTTCTGTCTTATGGTACCATTTTTTCCAATTATGCTTCAGGTTTTTTGTAAGATATTCTGAAGGGAATAATGGTTGAAAGTGAAGAGGATGATGGATCTCACAGGTAATGTGTCATTATTCTAATTAATTTAACTAAATCACAGTAATTTACAATGAACTTGTTATAAATATATTAAAGACATCATTCCTGGGATTAAATAGAGGAAAGTCTTAGCAGGATTCTAATCTTTTCTAAGAAAACAAACTGTCCGTGATGATTAGAGAAAAAATTGTGCATAATAGGCAATAATTTTTATGCACCTCTGTAGGAGCAATGTTGTAGTGCAACATTTTAGTATCTTCTGTTTTTTCTATGATTCTGCTCTGGGTTTTATGGATATGTTATAATTAGAAGATTACACTTAATTCCATGTTCTATTTTTAAATGAAATGGCAAGCAATTTATTTTACTGAAGGAGATGTTTGATGTAATATTTTTAGAACAGATTAGCCACATTGATTATTGTATTTTTAAATACCTCAAAATCTTTAATTTATTAAAGATAAGTCACTGAGGTTGACTTCATGAAGAAAAAGCATGTGTTTTTCCTGTCCTCTTATACCTGCAACTTCAAATTTTTGTCTATTATAGTTGGTAAATATTAAGCAGATAAAGATGTTTGATTTAAAAATCATGAATTTGCTATTTTAGTTAATTTAATGAATATGCTTTTATGGCCATTTACAGAAGTAGATGTACATTTTCACTGTTTTAAGATGTCCTTTTCCCCCATGAGGTTATTCAAAATGTCCTGATGTCAAGATGGCTGCAACGAAGTGATCATTAGACAGCATTAAGACCAAAAGCCCAGTAAATATTAAAATAAGATAATGTTAAACTCTTTATTTCAGGATATACAGGTTTAGAAATGCTGATTTTTAGGCTAAAATCTATTGGAGGTCTTCTTACAAAGTATAAATCTGACTAATTCAGTAAAAATGAATTTATTGTTCAGGTCACCTGAGAATCTTGAAAACCTGAGAATCAACTTGAAAGGACATGAACAGAAGAAAACTTCTGATTTTAAGAAGAAATTACACAAAATATTCTGTTAATACTTGCTTGCAACACAACAGTAGTCTTTTGATATTGTGGATGATAATTGTGATATAGGATCCACTGTCATCTTTAGTCTTAATCCATGGGTGCTGAACCAGTGAAGGTACATGTACATGATCACCATTATAGTCTTTAAAGCTCCATTCTTTCATTCCCAGACAGTCACTGTTAAGGCTAGTTTGAGTCAACAAGTTCCTTTCAAGTTCAGACAGTCTCCTAGGAGCTTACATTGTCATCTAAGTGTTCAGAGTTGATTTGAAAAATCCAGGAAACTAGGATGTTAGGTGTTACTACAACATCGAATAGCTGCTAAGCACGGTATACACACAACATTGATCATTGCTAGGCAAAGTATCGGCAACATAGATGATTGCTAGGCAAATGCTAGGCAATGTATGCAACAAACACTAAGTAGTTTCTAGGTATAGCAGGTAACAAAGCATTCCGTTACTCTTGAGCAGTCATCTGGCCATAGCCATTGTTCAGGTAAGTTTCACTTTGGGCTTAGGCTGTTTACGGCTTAACCCAAGGATACTGTGACCTTCTGCCAGTATACAGTACCTTTTCCAAACTATTCAGTCTGTGCTACCACTCAGGCTATGCTTGTACATATCATCATGTCCCCCTTGGTCTTGCAGCCATTCCTCAACAAGGAAGATCTTTTAGAGGAGAATCCTGTGAAAGTAAGATTCTGTCAGAAAGATTGTCAGCATGGCTGATGGAGAACTGAAATGCCTCACCATACTCCAAAAACAACAGATCAGCTTAAGTTCAAATTTCGTGTGAAATCTAAAGAAGTCGACAGTGGGATGCTTAATTATCCCACTGTATTGTCATAAGCAAGTGTATCAATCCAGAAGAAAGGAAAAGTTTTACCTTTCTTTTATTAAATAGAAATTTCTCAGTGTGATCATATAATGTACACTTGTAAATGGGGAATAAAGAATAGTATGTAAAGGTAAAGGGTCTATTAGGTTGATCAGAAAGACCTATGAAGATTTTGCTTCCAATCAAATCATCTAAACTAATCACAGTGTTATCAAACCAGTTGTATGGTTATGAGTGCAAATGTGACATACATGGAAAACAAGGAATTTTTAATATCCACAGTATGAGATAACCATTAGTAACTCATTAATGCAAAGTAATCAAGTTTAATGTTTAATATGGGAGATGCTTCCTTGTAGTTTACTTTGTTACAAAGGAAATGTTTCGGAAAGAAGTGTGACAAGAACACCGAGTACAGCTTTTATGTATCTTCTTGTTTCAGTAAGTACTTCAAGAACAGAACTTGACCCTGCAATTGGCACTAAAATATATTTTGATTCTGTACAGTTTGTTCTCTAATCTCTGAAAATACCTAATGTTCACTGAGTTGTAATCCTTTCATTAAAGCTGATTGACTAATTTATCCTATTCAAATACAGATATATCAGAATACTGAGCTTCCTCGTCTCTCTGTCTACAACAGATGTATTACCTGGTTATTGTATTTTTACTTGAAGATGCTATTAGTGCTTTTATAACATAAATGCAATTTGATATCTGCTCTTTACAAGTTAAAAGTATTTTCTATTCTAACGTGGAATATTAGACTTTCTCTTCAATTTAGAACATGCTTTAACTTTGAATGTAAAAGAATTTCAGTCTCATTTAGTAGAATTTTGCATAGTATACAAAATGGAAAAAAATTACAACTTCTTTAAAAGATTCTATGTTTTATTAAAATATATATATATATATTGTTGTTTTGGATTTTATTTTATTTTATTTTTTTTAACTTTTGTTGTCCCAGGGAAGCAAGTAGTCGCAATAATGTTTATTTTTTAAAAATAGAAAGGTTTACTAAATTGTATTTAGTATCTGCTTCAGAAAGATCAAAGTAATTTTGTGAATTAGTTGTACTGAAATTAAATAATTTGAAATATTTTCAAAAGTTTTTTCCATCTTTTTTAAAATTTAGGCATATAAATCCAAATCCACCTTCACTTTTATGTAACGTCAAATTAGGCAGTTAGCTAGCTCTGAATTCTTGCAACTTCACTGTTGTCACTGATGACTATGTTTTTATTGTGGGGAACATACTCAGAAGTGGAATAAAGGGGTAAAAAATGCCACAAAGATACCTAAGAATTGCATACAGGCTTCCAATATAGTTTTAGACATTATTTTTAGATTTATAATGCAGTTACATAAAAAAAAATAGCCAGCTTGTTTCCTGTGCTGCATTGAAATGAGCCTGAAATCTTTCTGATCAAATCTTTGTTTCATCATGTGGCCTTGTTATATTTAAATAAGAGACTTACCAAGAAAACACAGATGCTACTAAGTAAGGTTGTTTTAGCTTCCTCCATTTCTGTTTTTTTCTCAGACTAATCTTTCTTTTGATCAAAGGTCCTGGCAGTAGTCTCTTCAATAATATTCCTATAGAGGTTCAAATAATTTAACTTTTAGACTCCCAATAGCTTAGTTTGAATCCTTAATGTTATTCCTTTCTCTTCCTGAAATCTGACTGATTTTAATAGACTGTTGATTTCTCAATTATGTGATTTTTTTTGTTGTTTCCTAGACACCTTTAATCTGTATTGATGACTGCTATGTATGGGTTCTGGAGCACAGGCTATATGAGCAACAGCTGAGGGAGCTGGGATTGTTCAGTCTGGAGAAGAGGAGGCTCAGGGGAGACCTTACTGCTCCCAATAATTTCCCAAAGGGAGGTTGTAGTGAGCTGGGTGTCAGCCTCCTCTCTCATGTAACTAGTGGTAGCATGAGAGGGAATGACTCCAGGTTGTGCCAGGTAGATTCAGACTAGATGAGTAGTCAGGCATTGGAATGTGCTGCCCAGGGAGGTGGTGGAATCACTGACCCTGGAGGTATTCAAGAAACATTTAGACATTGTGTTGAGGAACATGGTTTAGTGAGAACTATTGGTAATAGGTGGACAGTTGGACTGGACTATCTTGTAGGTCTTTTCCAACTTGGTGATGATTCTATGATTCTGTGTTGATGAGGGATTTTACTTCTCTGAAATAGTGTTCTTTAGCAAAATATTTGTCTAGGCATGGAGCAGAGGAGGAAATAGATGAAGAAACTTGAATGAACTGAGTAGAAAATATTAAAATAATGATATATGATTTAATGTGTATTTATATTTTACAGGCTATATTTCATAAAGGATTAATAATTTTTTATTCATATTTAAAAGATAGAATCTGTCCTAAACGAAACCCCAGATCCCTACAATTCTATACTTATTAGAATTGATTCTAATTTTCAGCACACTGTGGTTTGATGAACTAAATGTATAAAAGCAGACTACAAAGTATTGTGGAGAGAGAATGAAAAGGGAGGTTGTTTTGTATATGAAATCTACATCCAGTAATGCCTTACTCTGTTGATATTTACTGTTAAAATATTGGTTTGATAATCGTTTGGCTTCAGGTGTGACTTGATGCATCACTGATGATACCCCAAAAGAAACTAAACACCTGTTCAGAGTAAAGCTGCCAAGTCCCTTCATTTCTGAAGTTTTAAGACTCCATTGATATGTAGCCAAACATCCTGTTTCTTTAATATCTACACAAGGAATCAATAACTTGTTTTGTTTTGTTTTGTTTTGTTGCAAAGTCTTTCATATAATCTAGCTATTACTGGAAAATGACATGAATATTCAAAGAAGTACTAGAAATATGAGGCTTACAAAAGAGTTTGATCTTTTGCATTTTAGATAGAAGGTTAATAATTCAATGAAACATTAATTATTTCAATAAACTGAAAAAAATAAAAACCTGAAAAAAGTGTTTCGAGCCTCCAGTTTAAAGATTTCAGATTGCTGTATGCTGATGATATTAATCCTGTCTGAAATGGAAATGTATTTTTCTATCACATTGTAATTAGTTTAACTGCTTTGTTTTCTCTTCCAATTTCCAATGATGAAATAGATATTAAAAGCAATCTCTGAAATTTATACTGAATATTTGCACACTCTGAAGAGAAATGGAAAATCACTGGACTTCCAAGGGAGCCATTTAAATTAGTAGGTGATTCAACTTCTGAGCTAAGTGAGTCTTTTTCTTTCTAAGAGTCAAATCTTTAATACTCCATCTCACTTTTATTACCTATATGGGGTTAGATTCTTCTACAGTCAATTCACTGAATAGAAGTCAACTAAACTATTAAATGTATTCTATCCTAGTATTTAATATTTTTTTATTATTATTACAAATATTATTTTCTATCTATTTACTATTAGCCATAATTATTTAACTAAGTTACTGAAGGTACTTTTAAAAGAATTTTAAAGGGAAGAAGGTAGTGTCATTGTGAGTCTTCAGAAGGGTTAAAAGACATGAAGAAAGATGTGAGCTGGAGATAGTGCCAGCGTGGGGAGCAACGGCTAGAGATGACAGAAGTAGACCTGTTTGCTGACTACTAAGTGCAGTGGTTTGACCCTGGCTGGCTACCGGACGCCTATCCCACATCTCTTGAGTGGGTTGGGGCAGGAAATAAGATGGAAAACCTCATGGGTTGAATTAGATAGGTCGATCACAATTACAGGCAAAAAAAATCTGGACATGATGTAAATTAATTTAATCTACTTCCAATTACAATAGATTTGGATGGTTAGAAACAAAGAGAAATGCTAAAACACCTTTCCCTCACCTCTTGCTTTTTCCCAGGCTCAGCTTCACTCTTCCATCCCCAGCTCCTCTACCTCCTTCCTCTCAACCGTGATCAGTGCAAAGCAATGGGAAGGTGGGAGCTGTGGTCAGTCCATAACAACACCTTTCTGCTGCTCTGTCCTCCTCAACACAGCTCTTACTACATATTTTACCCTTCCAGAGACCATACAGCTGTAACATTGGGAAAGTCTTGATGATTTACCATAGATAGTTTTTTACAATAAGCAAATAGTTTTCTTTCTTTATTTCACATTTTAGATAGTAAGAAAAGATAAAGCTTTTGATGTATCTGTCTCTTCTGCTGCTGAGATCCAGAAAATTTTGGCACTGATTTTGTGTATCTGAATAGATTTCTAGAAATTTCTTTGGTGACGGAACTTTTGATGGGTAAAATAGTGAAGCCCTTTCCATCAAATATGACATTTCATATGATTACACTTTAAATGCCATCTCTCCATAAAAAGAAATTTCCAATTTCTATTTATACCATATCTACACTGTTTTGAAAGGCATCCTCTCATCTTTTTGGTATGGTTTTATTAATCCTGTTATCAGTATTTCATATCATAACATCATGTAGTGCGCTGGGGATTAAAGAGTTTAAGGTCCAGTTTCACAGACTTTGGATAGTTCTGGGTATACCTTTCTCTGAAGAGAATAACTCCATATCCCAGAAGACATCACTGTTCCTTTTCCATTTTCATTTAGAGGGAAAGATAAAACTGTTTGGGAGTCATTAGACTGTCCCTTTTTTTCCAGCTCATCTCTGCATTGTGTTTTCCCTAACCTTCTCACCTTTGTCATTAGAGGAAGGCCTTAAGTTTTTTGGACAGTCTCTCTCTCTCATTTTATTTATTAGTTTCAGTTCCAATTATACTGTATTGTACTGTGTTATCTCACATTCCACTATCATATTTAGTAAGTTAGTTTTCTCCTAGTTTTAGCTCATTGTCACTGTTTTGTTTTTAGGCTTATATAAGGGCTATGGATCCCCCCCACCTAATTTAGTCATGGAACAAGGCCAAACTGGGTCAGAACTGTGACAGTTGTCTAATTTTTGCTGAGTTGATTGACAGGGAGGCCAGGGTATACCTCCAGTGATCACTGACATTCATGTGACTTACACAGATTAGCAAATCACTGTGCTTCCAGAAGACAACTGGTTTGGAAGAAATACAAACAGAAAGTGGATAAGTTATGAAGAAAGCTTTGGTCTTTATAGCTTTACTTCCTTCTCCTTGGAAGACAAGCACCAACTTGGTGTTAGTGCTTGTGTTTTTAAGTCTCTTCTGCCCCTCTGCCCCAACCCAGCCCCTTGCAGGGGAGCATTACTGGATACTATCTCTCCAGCTGGCTCATGGAATCTAAAAAAAAAACACTGCAAATTTCTACAGTTCTCTGATGTACCTGCTCTTTCTGCTTTTTCTCAGAACTACCATATAAATTAGAAGCCTAATCCAGTGTTAATTCTTTCAGTTGTAAAAATGAGGTTCAGTTTCTGTTATATTAGCATTTTTTCCACTTCTGAGGAATTTCTGCCATGTCTGTCTGAATAACAGGATTTGTCAGATGCTGCTTTCCTTTACCGTATCACTATTATTTATAAGAACAAAATAAAACAAAAACCTTGAAGGTAAGAGTCAATGAATAGCTATATCCCATTTACTGAGATTTAACCATGTAACTCCCGTGATATCAGTAGCCCCTTAAAAACACCTTATGTACATATAGAGGAGGTATAATGCATAGTATGCCTATTTCTAATTCATATCATTCTAATATCATATATTTCATATATCATTTCATTTCTTTCTACTTCAAATAAATTTTAAATTAATAGTTTATTTTCAATTTGTTGTTTTTAGTATTTGAATCTTGAAATATTCTAATTTTATTCATTTTTAAATATTAAATCGGATGAAAATGATCAATAATACTAAATAGCAAAATATGCTATAGAAATACAGGGAAAAAAAAAGAAATTATAAGGATGGTAATATCTGATTTTCTTCCTGAAAAAAAAGCAAACAAGAAAAAAACAAAGTAACTTCTTACCAAGAAAAATAGAAAAAAATGCACACAAAGAATTGAGACAGTGTTAAGCTTGCATTTGAGCTATTTAGCAGCTACAGGTCCTTTTCTCATATTAATTGTTTTCATAATGTCAGTCCCTGTGTTCGTATCTCTGGATGATGTTCCACAATTCATCTCTCTTTTTCAGCTATGTGTCCCAGTGACAACAGTACTCTTTAGAAAACTGTATCACATCTTCTAGTCCAAAGCTGTTTGGCTGCCTTTATAGATTTCCCATTTGCAGTATCTGACCTGTTAAAATTGTGGTGACTTGGGAGATCCTCTTCAAAACAAAATACTTATCTGTCATAACATAAATACAAAGGAAAACAGATAAAACAGCATGACATCAATCACAGAAAAAGTGTGCATTTTCTTCACTTCACCTTATCTTCCATAACAGTGATTTTTTTTTTCCTAAACTTACTTCATTTCTCTTTCTAACTAATCAATATATTCTCAGTCCTATCAAACTCCTATGGTTTGTCCTACAGGACAGATGGCCCCCTCTTAAGTTGCCCAGAACTGTACCCAATCATTTACTTAGTTCTGACACTTTTTTCAGAGTTAAGATCCTCTGCCTCTTCCTCTGGGGCACATAGAAGAGGTTCCAATGAGTACAGTGGCAGCTAGTAATCTAAAGACTTAAACATTAGTCTTGTTACTTTAAATGTAATGTTCTCTAGTTGTGAAAGGACAAAGAAAAACAAAATAAGAGCAAAAAACTGGTGGAAGAATATGATGGAAATATGTGGCAAGCCAGATTTTGATTTTGATTTGAAATGTCCTTTTCTGTCAAGTGAGCAAACCACTGAGTTTCTACAAAGCTGTCAGGATCAACAGTCTCAGAGCTGCCCATTGTACTGCAGCTGCTGTCATTTTGAGCAGAGTGTTTTTTTTTCTGGATATTTTGCATTTCAACATAGGACTCAACCTAGACTTCACTAAAGATGACTATGATATCTGGGTTATAGTATCTACAAATTATCCTGCAGTCCCTCTGCCATGCTTTTGATTTACTTAACATGAGAGTAGGAGAAAATTCTCCAGAATGTATTGTCCATTGAAAACTGGAGTATATCAGATATTTGGCTACTGGTGCCTAAGATAATAAACTATGATTCATAGGTTCATAGATTCACAGATTCATAGATTCGTAGATACATTAGGTTGGAAAGAACCTACAAGATCATCTAGTCCAACCACCCTCCTATCACCATCCCTACCCACTAAGCTACTAAATCAAATCCCTTAGCACCTCATCTAAACGCTTCTTGAACAGCGCTAGGGATGGTGCCTCAACCACCTCCCTAGGCAGGCCATTCCAGTGCCTGACCACTCTTTCAGAGAAAAAGTTTCTCCTCAAATCTAATCTAAGTCTTCCCCAGTGCAACTTGTGGCCATTCCCTCTTGTCCTGTCATTAGTTATCTGGGAGAAGAGGCCGACCCCCTCCTCACCACAACCCCCCTTCAGGAAGTGGTAGAGTGCAATAAGGTCTCCTCTGAGCCTCCTTTTCTCCAGACTAAACAATCCCAGCTCCCTCAGCCACTCCTCGTAAGACTTGTGCTCCAGACCCCTCACCAGTTTTGTTGCCCTTCTCTGAACANATAAAAACTGTCTGCGGTCACGGGACACTCTCTTTCCTTTGGGATCGACTCAGCAGTGGGTGCTCGCTGCCGTCTCGCCTTCAGCGTTAGCGTAAGGCCTTCGGTTTATCGGACACTCTCTCTTGCTCATTTTATTTGATTTATTAGCTTTAATTCCAATTATATTGTATTATAGTGTGTTATTTTGCTTTCCGATATCTATTTAGTAAATTAGCTTTCCTCCTCAGATCGTTGCCGCTGTTTTGTTTCTAGGCCCATCTCCCTATTCCCTTTTCCCTTTCCCCCTTCCCCTTTCTTGGGGCGTGGGTCCGTGGGTCCCCCACACCAATTGTCACGGAACCGGGCCGAACCTGCCCGTAAACCGTTGACATGAGGGTACACTCAATCCCCTCGTCTAGGTCATCAATAAAGATATTAAACAAGATGGGCTCCAATACCGATCCTTGGGGGACACCACTCTCAACAGGACACCAGCTGGACTTAACTCCATCAACCACTACCCGCTGGGCACGGCCCTCTAGCCAGTTCTCCACCCAGAGAAGAGTGAACCTGCCAATGAACAGTGAACAGTAGAACAGTGAATCTGTCCTTTTACATTTGTGTATATTACATGGAAAAATAACAGTGCAAAATATCTTCTTTCTCCTTAACCAAATGCATTCACTGTATGTATGTATGTTTGTATCTATCTATCTATCTATCTATCTATCTATCTATCTATCTATCTATCTATCTATCTATCTATCTGCACTATATATATGTTTTACTTTTCAATCCTGAATGTAATCACTTTGTATATTTTAATACTAAAGAGTGATTTTGTTAAAGTTTATTATAGTAACAGTGAAAATCAAGGGACAATTTCTATTTGCAGTATAAAATGAGACAAAGATCTCATTCTAAACAGAAACAAGTTATTATTTTTCTTTATTTTTTTGTGAAAGAAAAAAGCTCTATACTTCAATATTCGGAATAAATGTGCACAGCTTCCGGTTCTGTTGTGCTGTGTTGCAAATTCCTTTAGAATATTACCTTCCAACATTCTACAGCCTGATTCATTGCCTTAATTTTAGTTTTAAACTCTGTGCTGAAAAAGTTCAGATCCTTTTCTCATAGGAATTTTCAAAAGAATTAATTAAAATATAATGAAATAAAGTTAGCGGTTGAATGGATTTCTGAACTAGTTTCATTTTTATTAGGGAGAAAAATCTGGCAGGGTACATATAGTAAGTTCGAAGGGACTGGCAGCAATGTAGGAGAGCTCTGTGGACTATGCTAATTCATTTAGCTACAGGAGGCAGTACATCAGAGGTTATATAGCTGAACCAATTTTCCAAAGAGCCAATTTCTTCTTCTGAGACAAGAGAAAAAAAAATGGCTTTATAAACATCTCATGAGAAATTCAGCATTATGGAGTTTAATATCAGTAGTTCATTCTGGACTGCAGTGTGTTTTTCCTCATGGAGGGGAAGTGGACTGCCGATACCCAGTACTTGTCCCGCTCCAAAGCTCTTGCTCTCTCTGCTTCAAGAGAGATCCCAAAGGGGAATGTAAAGTTCAAGCTGTTTAAATGCTACATAATGCACAATGTGTTACTGGATAAATGATTTTTCTAACTGTAAGTGAATGACCTGAAAAATTAAGCTTAAGTAATTTGGATAATGTTTTTCCAAGATATGACAGGTTTTAAACTGTTCATTTACCATTGCAGCAGACCTTGGCATCATGTGAAACAGCAGGAATTGTAGAAATTTAATTATAGAACTGCAAGGATATTATCAGACATTCATCACTGCCATGAGCAACCCCATGTGGGACACATCCTATCCCCAGTCACCTAGTCCAGGAGCTCTATACTGGATCTGGATTCACAGACACCCCATGGCTCTAGCTGGTCCTGATGCACTTACTGGCATTTCCAAGTGAACCTAGACCCATCTTGCTCCTCACTGAGTCTAGATCTTGGTACCTATCAATGTCACCACCATAAAGGGTTGGGCCCTGCCTGAAGCAAGATTGCCAAAGTTTATGCCCTTCAGGGAGCAGCCTCACTTTTGCTGCTGCATGGCAGCTTAGATTTCAAAAAAGTGATATTTTTCTTGTCTTGCATCATAATTTTAGGATATACGAAGCCAGTAGCAGTCTTATTATTCAAAGCGAAAACATTTCCTATGATACAAGGACACTTTTACACCATGGAAGTCTGGGATGCTATGCAGAATACACACCCAGTGATTCAGGTGGAGACAGTTAGAGAGCTTCTTCTCCATCTGGACTGTCATAAGTCCATGGGACCAGATGGGCTTCATCCTAGGATACTGAGGGAGCGGCAGTGGTGATTGCTGAGCCACTCTCAGCCATCTACCAGTGCTCCTGGTTCACTGAAGAGGTTCTGAAGGATTGGATGTTTGCCAATGTGACTTCCATCTACAAGAAGGTCTATGAGGAGGATGTGGGATACTATAGGCCTGTCAGCCTGACCTCGGTACCAGGGAAAGATATTGAGCAAATCATCTTGGGTGAGATCACATGGCACATGCATGGTATCTCTGCTTTCTTATAACTTTGGATAAAAACATCATAGCATGTTAAAGAAGTAAAGACTGTCAGGAATAAATTAGTTCAGGCCTTTCTATTTATTGGAGAAAAAACAGGGAAGCCAAATATTGTGACCTCAGTTTTTGTTTGGAAAGAAAAATTCTAGTAACAGGAATGGAAACAACTGATGGATAGATGAGAGTGCAACTGATAGATGAGGTGATAAACAGAATATAAAAAAATCATCAGAGTTAGTTATATTCAATAGACAACAAATTCTTAACAGATCTGTTTATACAAAAAATAATAAAAAGAAGCTAGCTTGCTTTTCAGTTGATAATATTAATCTTCTCATCAATACATTAATAAAAATTCTTGATATGAATGTAAATAAGAGAATAAACTCATAAAGAATTATTCTACCAGAAACTCTCTAAATTAAGTATTATCACAATTTCATGAGTATTCATTTTATTTCTTCCCTTTACATTCACAAAAAGCATTCATTTTGACATTTTCACTTATTTTTCTTGATATTTGTAAAATCAGCAGTAGCAGGTGTAGTTGCTCTAGCACATCCCTAGAATACTCTGAAGTGGCAACTAGGAATGCCATTTCTGAGAACAGAACTGCCATGAGGGCAAATTCCTGTTGTTAGTTTTATACTAATTAGGTAAACGTACACTAGAGGTTACATTTACATGCATCCGTTTGCATAATTATCTCAGATTTAATAGTATACTCACTGCGTCCCATAGCTACTTGGGAAGCAATTATTTTGACAATTATTATTAGCAGATATTATAAATAATTCAGGATATATTAATGCAAAATAAATCCATTAAGACCAAAGCCCTAGGGCAGAAAGTCTGGCTCTTATAGAGTCATGAACAGAACACTTTTCCTGGAGGCCAAATTTCCTACCATGTGACAATATACAAGCAACATGGCCAAAATACGTCATAGAATGTGTAGCATTATAATACTACTATACCATGTCCTATGTTTTATATTTCTCTAAACCAAAAAGGAAAGCATTGTGTCCATCATACTTAGTAAGCAGAAATGTTTTCTTGGGAAATGTCTGGTAAAGTTCCTGACAGGTAAACAACAGATAAGAATGTGATTAAGAAAAAGCAGCTGAATTTATCAAAGGCAAATATTGTCTGCCCAACCCAGTTGACTTTTCGTTGAAATGACTAGGTTTGTGGACATGGAGAGAGAAGACAATCTGATATCTCTTGACCTTAGCCAAATTGGAAATAACTGGATAAATGGAGAGTGATTGGAATATCAGGTTTAAAATTTTGTCAGGCAGTTTGTGAGATGTGGTGCCCCTCAGATATTAATACAGGAAGCAATACTGTTTAATGGCTTTATTAATGAAGTGTTTGGATAGAATACACACTCAGCAAGTTTGGATAATGCCACACTGACAGAGTGGTTTCTGCTCAGAGAAACTTGCAGTTGCTGAAAAATGGGCTGAAAAGAACACCATGAGCTCAACAACACAAAGGTGAAGTTGTGGGCTTGAGATGGACTGAGCTTGTGCAACAGTACCAGCAGTTTGGCAACTGGATGGAAAAAGTAATTATTCATGCTTGAGAGACCATGTCTTGAATATAAAGAAGATTTGACACAAGAATTCTTTAATGCCTAACTGCTGACCTCAAAAAGCATTTCTACTTGATAAGGAATTAAAAAGGATAAAACCCATTTGCTCTGTTGCAGGACTTGCCACAGTGCAAGAAACCGGACTTTACTTCAAAAATGCTAAACTATCAATCACTTTGTAACAATTAAAGTTTATTTATCAAAATTCTTCTCAAGGTGATTGTAGAAGTCATTTAAATTTGGTATTTACTCATGCCATGTATTACGTGGAACAGATCTGAAATCTTTATTCTTCAATCTTTTGCTGTGTTCAATGAGAAATTTTCTTTGGCATTGTTGAGAGCACAAATTTGAGATCCCACACTAATAAGCACTTAACCTTAAAAAAAAAAAACATTTACTTTTATGTGCTCTTATTTTGTGGCCACTGATATTTAAAATCATAATTCAAGGTGTTATAAAGCTTTAAATTTGACAGTGCATACATATGTGCTTGTAGGTAACTAATAATGCACCTAGTAGACCGTAATTTAAAGAGAAATTTATTCTAATTTTCTAGTTTTGAAGAAAAAAATACTACAAAATAAACCAAGTAATTTTACTTATTTTGAAAATATCAGTCTTCTAATAAGTGTCTGGGTAAATGGTCAGTATAAATTTACAGGGTTCATTTAATGACTTTTTCATTTAAAATGGAATTAATCCAAATTAAATTTGATTTTGAGGCAATTATGAAAGGAAAGAAAGGTGTCTTAATGCTGTTTTTCTGTAACCTTTGAAATGAGTTTACTAGATAGATTTGGTTAATCTTTATATAGGTTTCATTTGATATCTAATCATAAGTGTTTAATTACAAGTTATAAAAAAAAACAAAAACAAAAACAAAAAAAAACACAAGCAAAGGGATCAGTTTCTAAAGCTGAGAATGTGGGAATAAAACCAAGTAGTTTTAAGTTAACTAGAATAGTTAATTTCAATTAGAAAGAAAAAAAATATATGATAATTAGGTATTATCCAAATAATGAAATAATGGGCTTCCTGGGGAGGTGGTGGAGTCACCAACACTGGATGTGTTCAAGGATCATTTAGACACCATTTTGAGGGACATGGTTTTGTGAGAACTGTTGGTGATAGATGGACAGTGGACTGGATGATCTTGTAGGTCTTTTCCAGTCTTGATGATTCTGTGGTCTTTGGCTTCTGTACTACCTCCAGGATTTAGTCAATGAGTTTGTTACTTGCACTTGACTTTTACAAGCTGAAGATAATCTCCTACTTTATTTTCAAATGAGAGGAAATTGTTAGGTTAACTAATGACAAACTCACCAAATACTGAATTATTTTCCTAGTACCACAGCAGATTTTGAAATTATGCTGGAGCATAAAGGCATGTTGTATAAAAAGAGTGAATTTTCCAAACACGGAAAAAATTGAAGCAAAAATTTAACAGAACACCAACTCTGAAACAGTAGAGGAAGTAAGTATTTGGTTATATAGTACATTCTTGAATCAGCCTGAGAGTTTCTCCCTTTTTCAGTACTTAGAAGGTATGAGTTGTTAGTCACACCAGTGTTATGCACACAGAATAAATACAAGGACCACACTTTTTCTTCTCTGAATTCAAATATTCTGTTTTATTTTATTGGCTGAAGAAGAGTCAGACAAGCGTCCTGCTGATCTGAGAGAGTGGGCACAGAAACGCTGAATTAATGACCTCTCAAGAACTTGTTCCTTAGGTTCATAAGACTTTTCTGTAGTAATGTTTTCATAGTCAATTGGCAATAACAAATGAGAAATACCTTTCTATCTGAAGGGGAAAGCATTTCCTAGGCAAAGAATGAAGAGACTACAAGGAACTAAAATTTTTAATCAAAGCAGATCTATTTATTAATACAGATTCTTATTTCTGCACTAGCACTGAAAAATCCTATCATTTTCTTACTTTATCTATATCAATGTCTTCCTTATTTATTTATTTGGGGATTATTTATCTTGATACTTGGTCCTTTCAGTCAAGTACAAGCTGAAAAATGACCACAGTTACAGTTTTAAATTTCTTCATTAGGAGTGTAATTGAAAACTTTGAATTAAATTTAAGTGATGTTTGAAGTGTTTAGACATGTGTAACCAGATATAGGCATGCACACTTTTATAGTTACATGTTATTCTAATGGTGAGATGGGTTTCTGCATGTGTGATACGGTGCATGATCTTGATTTCCCTTCCATGCACATGATGTTGCATGTTCTGTTCCTCTGTGGAAACAGTGGGCCACATTACTTGGACATACAACGAGGAATTTGAACTATACAATTCCTCTTTTTGACTAATCAGTTATTAATAAAGTCCAGAGAGACATTAACTTTAATAGTAGCTATTTAAGTAAAGCTTCAAGCCCTAGAAAAACTTTATATTTGAAATAGAATTATATCACGTCAGGAAAAAAATGAAAGTGAATGTATATGCATTCAAATAATATTTTCAAATAAATCTTGAAGCATTATACTATTTATTGCAGTTGATAAAATATTTCAGCAAGAAAATGGATTTACTTTCATGTTTCTTAGCAGAATGAACAAGTTCCAAAATCAAACATTAAAATTCAAGTCAACATGTGTTTATGCATTGCAAAAGATTAGGAGGAAAGGATATTCAAATTAGGTTAGACTGGGTCAAGTACTAAACTTAATGTAATGTCATTTGCTTTGCACAGAGATAAAAAGGTATAGGAATTTGAAACAACCCTTTAGTCAGTTATGGCTACAAAATTTGTGTTTGGACTCCTGATCAAAAATTGTCTACATTTGACAGAGTCTAAAGTGGGAAAAAATAAATAATTTTTATGACTGAAAGAAACTTACAATCACCTTACTTGGATCTTTATGAATATCTAATAAAAGAGAACTAACTTACTTATATAATGACGAAAAGTAGGTGACTTCTGTAAGAACAATGTAAATGCTTCAGGATCATTTTCTGATGCTACTGACCTCTGTCAAGTCTGTGCTGCTATCATTTCTGTTTCCCGGAATACACTAACTGTGTCTCAACTGCAAATAGGGTAAACATTCAGAAAGATTTTTCGTACTATTAGTTATTGGTTTTGCAGAGATGCACCATGTTGTACAGGGTATGTCATTGTGACTGCAGTTGCATTAGAAGAAGTTCAGCTCCATGCAGTTTCAGACTGTGGCTCTGGAGGAATCATGCCTCTCACATTTCCTCTCCCTCATTCCATTTCAGGATCCTCAGGCTTCTGTCGTTCCTGCTGTTTCTGCTCATGATCTTGCTGTGACATTTCCCATGGGATCCAGCTCTGAACTACAGCTGCAAGAAAACCTCTTCTAACTTGTCTAAATCTGTGGGAAAAACATATCCAAATGTATTATGTTTAAAAAGACTCAAACATAAAAAAGAGTTTATTAAACATCCCTTACTTTCTTGGTTGGAGTAATGGAATAAGGATGAAAAAAACAGATGGGGTGAAATTTCCAATTTATAACTACAATGGAAAAGTACTTATATTTTTCATATCTTTATGTTACTGCAATATAATTTAAAAAGAAGTACATATTGTGAGG
This sequence comes from Odontophorus gujanensis, assembly GCA_013399175.1. Lineage (NCBI taxonomy): Eukaryota > Metazoa > Chordata > Aves > Galliformes > Odontophoridae > Odontophorus > Odontophorus gujanensis. The sequence goes on from VXAB01002298.1 coordinate 56,827, forward strand.
TTTAAAAAAGAAAAAACATTTTTTTCCTATTTTTTGGTTGTTACTGATGAGATCTTCAGATTAAAATATTACTAACATACTCACTCTGAAAATTAATTTTCAGTTATTTATTTCTCACTTAAAGAAATAAATAACTTCCATAACTTTCATAGTCTTACTGGAAGTCTTTTATGAATACAGTATTCTATGTTTCCTTTCAAAACTGTGCTCTGAAATGCAATCTGTTAGAAAAATAAATAATAGACTGTTATTGGTATTCACTATAAGAACCTAGCTATTTCTGTAGATTTTTTTTTTTTCTCCTGGTTGATGAAATTAATTCACTTCTAAATTTGATGGAATTAATTCAATTGTGAGAAACCTTTTCTTTATAATAAATGGTAGTATTTTTTTCTCATCATATGAAGCATTTTCAGTGATTTCTAAAGTTAAATGCTACAAGCGTGGGCTTTAGGTCCCAGTCAAATTATATTAAATATTCAGTACACCTTGAGGTATTTGGCACCTTAAATGACCAGTGATGTTCTAACTAGGCTATGAGAATGGAAAGTTGGAGGTGTAACTCATTCCAACTTTGTCATGACTGCATATTATGAAAGTCTTTTAGGAGATGATCACCATGAGTCACTGTACTTTAAGAAGGTTATAATTCTTTACATACTAATAACATGCACATTTTTTAAAAAGATTCAGTACCAATGGCAATGAAAAATGAATATTAGAGACCTATAGAAAAGTTCTGTGGCTGAGCAGGAACAGGAAATCACTTGGAAGGTGTAAAAAAGAGAAATAATCAAATTTCTCTGTAAACTACTTAATAAAAGTTATACTTCTGGGTAGGAAAGCTTTTCAATTAATTAAATAATTAAAGTAATAATCTGGCATATCGCAGAACTGAAGGGAAATTTGTAACCTATCTCTGTTCTATAAATTTTGAGTAAAGTGGTCAGGATTAAAAAAATCAACTATTTGACTAATAAGAAATACACAGAACTGCAAAGAAAGGTTTGACATTGATTCCAAACATTAAATTTTTGGTTTGTGTGCATCTGTTCTTCACAGATGATAAATATTACATCAGAATCATGCATCTTTCATTCTTAATGATCCCAGAAAATGGTATTTTGAAATGTGGAAGTTCTAAATTTAATATACAGCTACTAAATTCACAACATATCACATTTGTTTTTTTTTTTCTTTTCCTTTATAGATCTTTGTTTTCTTCTTTGAAGTTATTTCCTATGTATGTTAAAAAAAAATTGAAAAATAAAGCAGATGTTTAACTCAGATGAAAAACTACAGATGCAGTTTTTACTGGGAGAGGTATTTTTTTTATTTTTCAGAAAA
>VXAB01002299.1:9267-60671 GCA_013399175.1 Odontophorus gujanensis
AAATAATTATTAACTAATGGAGCAATTAAACACTAGTTGTCATTCTAATGTACCATGACTTGATACTGTGCAGTCTCTTTTCCTCTGAGAAGCTTGTTTCTGAGTATGTCAGTGGTGGTATAATGGGAAAAGTTGGAACACTGTTCTGTAAGTCAGCCCAATTTGGAGCATTCCTATCAACAAGTTCTTGTTATAGTTTCTTTCTTTCTTCTGGACATTCATGAGAAAGTAGAGTAAAAGTTCAATTCACATTATTTATAACAAACTATTAAGATAGCAGTATTTACTACAAGGTACCTTGAACTCTTCAATAATAACCTCTAAAAATTACTGTGGTTTGGTATTTAAATAAATATATATAGAAAGCTTTGAAACAGCAGTCAAGATATCTAATGATATTATAAGAACTCTTAATTTAGGATGTTTTTTAGGATTTAATTTAGTTGATTAACTGATTATTTTTTTTCCTAAAATGTCTAACAGTTACCTCACTTCTGGAATAGAAAAAAAATAAAAAATTAAACAAAAAAAATTTAAAAGATAGTTAAAAAATATTTTTTAAGTACTGCTTACTTGTTATTTATTTATTTTTCATCACTGAGCTCTCATCATTTATCATTTTGGATAAGAAAAAAAGAGAGAGGTTAAACATCTTTATGGAAAATAGCAGAATAGCCTAATGAATCAGCCTGATTAAGGATTTATCAGTTAGCTTCCCAGCACAGCCTTCACTACTTAGGTATTCTGAGTGAGTCAGATAATCTGCCTGTGTTTCTACCTTCCTTATTCCTTATATAGTAAGATTTATTCCTGTTATGTAAGGAGTAGTAGTAAGCACTATTTACGCATCTGATTCACTGTAGGGATAGCATGCATTCTGCATTACAAATGGAAGTATATAAATTACAGAGCAAATTACCCTCAGTTACTGAATAACTCTGATATTTTATCACGAATACAGAAGTTATAGCTGCTAATGCTGGAATGTTTCAAATATACTGTTTATTAGAGAAGTGTTCTTGTTAAGAAGGAAAATATATTCATAGTATGAATAACTGAACAAGCAAAACCACGGTCACTTAAAAGCTTCTTTCTCTGCAGAGGGAAGAAATTTTCCCTCATTTTACACAGGTAGCCATGTTCCTACCTGAGCAATTCTGTGATTCTGTTATTCTGTGATTCATTTGGCACAAAAGACGGAGGCCAAACTCATGGCAGACAGCAATAGTCAAGATGATGTCTCTATGTTTTTTTTTTTAATCTACCATGTATATTTTATATCTTGAAGTCCTGCTTAAGCTTCCTGTGCTATAACTGCTGTGTTGCAGGAATGCACTGACTTTATGAAGAAAAAGAGAGAACTGTGACAAAAGTTTATGGTCAACGCGATATGAGAGTTGAACATTTATGCAGAAGAGTACCACAGTTTGAAAAGAATCTGAATTCTTCCCTACATGAAAGACACCTTTTAACAGAAAAGAACTCCTGATGCTTCTGCTGTGCTGCAAAACACTGCATCACTGTTACAGACTTGCAGGAGCACAAAAGCCACGTGTCTGTTCATTTTCGCATCAGAGTATAAATCCGGGGACTGTTTGAAGTCTTTGATCTCTCAAACCAAAGTACAGGAGATGAGTCAAAGTCCATTGGCCACAAGAATCAAAGAGTAGAGTCGGGTTCTAAGCCAAACCACAAGCGCTTTCTGAACCTTCTTCTAACAACTGTTCAAAAATAGCAGGATACAATTAGCAATGAAAACAAATTAAAACAAATAAAACAAACAAAAATAACTCACAACCCCTTTCTATGAGTTCTCTTTCACACTTCAGCCAAATGGTGTGCCAATCATTGTGTGTAACTGTGTTAAATACATGAACATAAAGAACATTCCAGAACAAATTACAAGAAAAGTAGAATATTTTTGGAGTTAGCAACACTGTACAAGATTTATGCAAAATTGCCAGAATATTTGAGCTCATGCTCTGTCAATGCTAGTGTTGTTATGCACTTTTTCTCCAAACAGAACTATTTTTCTGCAAATACTACTCTATTGGTTTATTTTATTAAATTGTAATAATGTATAAAATTTATTCTTTCCAATTTTCAGGTACCATAAAAAAATAAAAATCCAATATTTCATAACCGCAGTAAAGAAATGGATTCTATAGGCTTTTAATGACTCATACAGTTGCTTTTCAACACTGGAAACGCCAGAGAAAAGGAAAGGCTGTAAGCAAACCTATTCTATTATTTTTCTGGACTACAGTGATTTTCTGCCAATTAACATTCTTCTGATAAAGTAAAGAAATGCAAAGCTCGTCATTTTTTTCTGCTCTTAATTAAAATTTTGTGAAGCATTATTATGTTTTAAATCTTAGAGAACTATATCAACGTGTCCAAAATATATCATTCTGCAGCAGCCTCTCCTTTGTCTCATTCCATTCCCTTCCTTTTCATGCCACGCAAAAAGAAATAAGCGGAATAAAATAAGCAGCTTTTTGGGAAGACTTCTATTCTTAACAAAATCAACATACTCCCTTAGTTAATGAGAGTTATAACAGCAAAACAAGAGATTCAGAAATATTCTCCCTGGTGCTTCCATGGAAGTCAGGAATGAAGGTTTATTATTGCTCCAGCAGTAATGGCAGGTAATGTAGTCTACTAAAATATAAAAAATAAGAAGTCCTAGGTGTAAGCTTCAAGTTCACTGGTTACTGCATGGATATGAGGTGGTCAACTTTAGATTCATCTTGCACATGGAGATGGATAGAACATAAGCATTATTTTGCCTCCTTTGACAGCAAAAATTAGTTCTTTTTTACCTGCCTGTGTAGGAAATTCTAGTATGAGAGATTTAGACAAACGTAAGCAATACTTTGAGTACCAATGTACTCATAGTTTTCCATAAAATATTACTCAAACTTCCCTTGCGCAATGAGTGGAAAGTTTATTCTGTTTCTTCAGAAGAAAGAAAATAATCTGAAATACCTCTTCAGCTTTTAAATTTGTACTGAACAGAGCAAAGCAGAAGCACAACCTGACAACTGAGAACTGCATGAACAACTCAGGAACAAACTCTTCTACTGCTATTTCTCCAGTAGATGCCTCTGGCATCTGTAAACTCCTGTAAGCACTAATAAAGATTAGTCAGTGTCAGTTTGCCTGAATTCAAACATAACTGTATTAAACTCGTGTAAAATTATGTCTGTGTTTTATAATGCTGTGATGTCATACTCAGGCACGATGTATAAATATTTTATACAAGTACCTGAGCAATGTGACTCCAAAGTGGCAAACAAAAGATAGGTGCAGCTGCATCTGGAATTTAAAAGTTGGAAGATAAAGGAAGCAGGTAAGTACTAGTTATGACAAGCAGATAGAACTTCCTGACAAATGCATTAGAGGAATGGCTAGTGCAACCAAACCCAGGGAAAACCTGCATCCATAGGAGGCAAAGTCCTCTTTAAGAGAGACACTTGGATCACAGAAAGTGAAGAAAAGGTAGAATAGGAAGAGAATTCATTTTTTTACCAACTTATCTGTTTACTTTACTGGTGACAACTAAGTTGCAATTAAGACCATTGATTTCAGTGCTAATTATTCAGCATTCACTCTGTGGTGTTGTAAACAGAGAGCTGGTTTAGAATATGAGTGACAAAAATCTCATTTTTGCATTTGAAGGGATAATCATTAAGAATGAGCAATTAGCACAGTGTACATTGCTAATGAACAAATTTAATGAATATATTTTAAAAATAGATTAACAGCCTTGGTGAACTTAAATACCTTTATCACACTGACCTCCAGGTGTTACGTATATGTTTCTTAATTGCAACATCCACTGCTGGTCATTTGTACCAACTTTAGTCCATAAACTAACTAGTCAGAAACAAAGAGAAACTCCTGTACATGCAGATACTCTCATTACTGACTCTGCTCATCATCAGCTAAAACCACGGACTTAAGTTGCTGTGAGAACACGGTACTTCCAAGTTCAATTCCAAAAGTGGCTTCAGTGCATACAGATTATGGATTCCTATTTGCATATTTAACTATGGAAAGCAGTTGTTTCTTCTGATGATTAGCATGTATTGTGTGAGGAATACCACTGTTTTACTGATAGTATGTCATTGCAGTTAACTGGTGCAGAAAATGGGTCCTCAAAAATTTATGCAGCTTAGCAGCTTTGAACAAACACTTGAAAAGGTAATATCATTACAATAAATGTTTAACTTGATAGGAAAAAAAAACAGTTGTTTGGGGTTTCCATTTGTTTATTTTGATTTAGTTTCATAGTGTTTGTTTGTTTTAAATATTTCTGTGGCCAAATCATTATGAGGGGGTAAATGCCCCACAGTACAATCTAACTGAAACTAATAAAAACAATCAAACAAACAGCACCAGCAATAAAACACAAAACACAATTACCTAAAATCTGGTAGTAAGCATAACAAATAAGAACAGGGGTTTGTTGATTTGTTGAAAATCACTTAATGAGCTTTATTATAGTTTGTTCAGGAAAAAAAAACAAACGCATGTATATCTAATTGCTTCACCAATTCTCTTAGATTTCTCTGGTTTAATTTTGAAATTCATTTTTTTGACTTCTTGATTTATATTTTAACCCTAATCCCATAATCATAGATGATGAACAATTTCATTGTACAGTGTGGGAAGTGTGGGAAGTCAAATTTGTGTATTTATTACCATTTCAAAAGAGTATCTTACATTATACGAGACATGGAAAGGACAGGTATAACAAGACAAAAAGCCAAGTGATTGGGAGAAGTCAACATAGACTTCCCAAAGGCTATTTGCTGGAGTAACCACACTACCTTCTAAAACAAAATGAAACTTCTTGTGGACAGTGTAGAGAGCAATGGATATTATTTAACATATCATTTTATTTCAGCAAAATGTTTGTCAGTGTTTCCCACAGACAGACTGATGACATACAGACTAGATGGGTGGTCTGGAAGATAGACAGGGAATTGGCAGACAAGCTACACTTGAAGGGTTTTTGCTCAGTCTGGCAGCTAGTCACAACTGGGTTCCCCTAGGGATCCATACTAGGCTGCATGAGGTTCATCATCTTCATAAATGGTTTCTGTGTTTAGATGAAAAGCAACCTCCTAAAGTTGGCACTGATGACACTAAGATGGATGGTGAAGTGGTAACATAAGAAGGAAATCCAAGCACAAATACAGGTCAGGCAGAGAATGGCTTAAGAGCAGCCGTGAGGAGAAGGATTTGGGGGAGTCTGTTGATTAAAGACTCAACATGAGCTGGCAGTCTGCGCTTGCAGCCCAGAATCCCAACTGTATCCTGGGTTGCATCAAGAGAAATATGACCAGAAGGTCAAGGGAGGTGATTTTGCCCCTCTACTCTGCTCTCATGAGACCCCACCTGGAGTACTGCATCCAGTTCTGGAGCTCACAACAACAGGGACACAGAGGTGTTGGAGCAGGTCCAGAGGAGGGCCATGAAGATGATCAGAGGGCTAGAACACCTCCCTTGTGAGAACAAGCTGAGAGAGCTGGGGTTCTTCAGCCTGGAAAAGACTCTGAGGGAAACTTATAGCAGCCTTCCAGCCTCTGAAGGGGTCCTACAGGAAAGCTGGGGAGGGGCATTTTATAAGGGCATTTTATAAGGGCATGTAGCAAGAGGACAAAGAGTTTTAAACTGGAAGAGTTTAGACTAGATATTAGGAAGAAATTCTTTACTGTGAGGTTGGTGAAACACTGGAACAGGCTGCCCAGCGAGGTTGTGGATGCCCCCTCCCTGGAGGCACTCAAGGCCAGGCTCAATGGGGCTTTGAGCAATCTGGTCAAGAGAGAATTATCCCTGCTTACAGCAGCTATTCTATGATTCTATGATTCTGAGAGCACAAGAGCTCTCCATCCTCCAGAATAAGAAATAAGGCAGGGGTTGCAAGAAACCAGTGTAGCTGAGCAAGGACCTGCTGGAAAGGATGAGTGAAAAGATGTAAAAATAGAAGCAATGGAAGTGGAGATAGGTGGCCTGGGAGGAACACAGGGATGCTGTCAGGATGTGCAGAGGTGGCATTAAGAAAAGCCAAGGCACGGACGAAATTAAGCTTAGCAAGGGATGTAAAAACAAAGATTTCTTTAGGTACACTGGTCATAAGAGACAGGCAAAGGAGAGTGTACTCCCCCTGATAAATGAGAAGGGAAAACTGGCCTCCTCAGGTCTGGAGAAGTCTGAAACACTTAATGAACTCTGCCTATGGCAGGGGGTTTGGAACTAGATCTTCAAAGTCCCTTCCAAACCATGCCATTCTATGATTCCATGATACTGTGGCAAATCTCCTTTAGCTGGAGGGTTGGACTGGATGATTGCCAGATGGGAAGCACAGGGAGAAGCACAGCGGTATGGCATGTGCACAGTGTGTGATAACGAGCACTCTCTGCCTGGCAAAAGCTCCCTACCCAATTGGAGGGGATCACCATATGGCATAAAGGCACTGCCAACCCCTCAGCCAGTGCTTGCCCCACCACATCCTCAACCACCCGAGAAGAAGAAGAAGAAAGAGGATTCACCTTCAGGACATCACGGGATCAGCAGGAGTGACTTCCTTTCCTTTTTCCTGTCTCCCTCCTTTTCTTCTCTTATCTTTTTCCCCTCGGGCTTGCCCATCTTTTAATAAATAAAAGCACACTCCAGCTCAGTCAAGCCCTTCACTTTTCCAAGACTTAATTCAGAGGGTTTGAATCAATATATAACAAACTGCAAGCCTCTTCAGCTTGCAACATTTAATTGGCATCACAGACAGGATACCGTCCCGACTCAGTAGGTACTAATCGACCAAGAAAAACAAGACTGGGGCCCAGGGATGCATGGGCTTGAACTGATTAAAATTTCTTCCCTCCTCCTTCCTCCATGTTGTGTTATTTCACCCTGAGCAGGGCAGAAAAACACAGTAGCTGGATGAACATGTCAGTAGCTGGTACTACACTGGGCATAAATTGATTAAAAGTTCCTCCCTTTTCCTACTTTCATATCATGATACCCTCCCCTGAGTGTGGCAATGAAACCTGAGTAGCTGGGCTATCTTGTGAGTAGCTTGTACTAACCATGGAAGGAGGAATGGGCAATCCTAATAGCCTCGAGTGTATCCTGAAAATATTGAGGGACTTCAATTCTTGTCTTACTCTGCTGAGGTTCAGTAAGGCAAGACATAATTGTCAGAACCCATAGGCGGTATTCAACTGGTTAGCAGACTTAGTGGCAGAATAGAAATATTGCCGAAGAAAAGGGAAAACAGTGGTCTGTGCACTACTACAGGCAGCACTGACTGTACTCAGGAGTGCTGTGGGCAGCAATGATCCTCAGGAGCCAGCTATTATCTCCTCATTGCAAGAGATAGTTGGAAAAGGACAGGAGAAGCTGCTTGAGGAGCAGCAACAGTCTCAGCAACTAGAAGAACTAATGAAGTGCTTAGGGATAGAAGAGGAGGGTCCTTCCTATCCCCTCTATCCTAGCACAGAACTAGCACAGGCCTAGGATAGGCTCAGAAAATTGATCCATCCAGGCCAATGAGACCTCTAATTAAAGTAGAATACAACATGATGGGAAGGATGGAGGAGGTCAGCTGACCATTAGAATCATAGAATCACCAAGGTTGGAATGACCTACAAGATCATCCAGTCCAACTGTCCACATATCAACAATAGTTCTAACAAAGAAACCCCATACTCAGCCTAAGAGCTGGCTAAATTGCAGGAGAAGTATAGCAGAAGGGAACAGCGTACTTTTATGTGAGGAGGAAGCAGAAGGTTACTGGGAACCTGGTGTTTTCCTAACTACTGGGAACAACCAAGCTCCATGGTCCCTAACCCAGAGGGCAGCTTATTGAGAAAGGAGAACTGTGAGTAAAAGGCCTTGGGCTGGGGATTCTCAGGTCCATTATGAATGGTCAGACTAATAAGGATTCTTTTTCACAACTGTGTGGGCAAACTGGGTAAGACTCTTCCTTTATCTGCTCCCTTGTTGGAGAAGAACCTACAAATCACAATCTCATCAGAGCTGGCTCCTACTACCTCCCCCTCAGAAGAGTTAAAGTTAGACTTAGGTACTGGAATTCCTGTCTCTGTTAAGCAAGGGGGGAAGATGGGACATGGAAATATTTACTAACCCTTGTGTACGAGAACTGTTAGGTTGTGTCCTGAACCAATGATTGAGCACATGGTGAATAGGAGCACAGATGGAAGCAGTTCACCAGTGTGACTGGAAGGGATGAACCCTGGCTCCTTTAAGAGCTGGCACCTGCAAGGGAATTATTTCTATTTAGGGGTCACTTAAAATGTGGCTGCAAAGAGAATGAAGGCTGTCTCTTCTCAAGGACCCACGTGGAGATAACAAGGAGTAACATGTAACATTTGCAGTGAGAAGAGCTTTCATCTTAATATAACATAATATTTTTACAGTGAGAACTATCTGTCCCTAGGACAGCATCTCTAGGGATGTGATGTATTATCTATTGATGGAAGCTTTCCAGTTGCAACTGGATAGGATGCTAGACAATCTTATCTTGGTATCTTCTTCCATTAAGAAAAACTTTTCAAGGTTCCTTCCCATCTTGTCTGTTCTATGATTTTATAACAAATTCAAATTAGAAGTTACATGATATTTTGTGTAAAGATTTTTAGTGACTATGGCTGGCAGATACTGAGAGCTCCCTGCCCCTCTCACAAGTGTCTGCTTAGAATCCTTTTTATTTGTTATGCTACATTTATCAAATTAGCATCTAAACTACAACTCTCTATATAATGGAAGATGGCATGTGAAGGAAAAGTTGTTCCTAGTTTATCCTACAGAGATCTTGGCACAGTCTTTTGTGTTTATTTTGTTGTTTACCTGATTTTGTGACTAGATGTACAGCAAAGGAAAGCAATGACAGTACCTTCTACTGAGATGTAAGTGCTATGGAGTAACAGAAGGTAACAAAGGAAAAAGATTTGGCTCATACTCTTCAATAAGTAGTGACAGCCTGAAAGAAGTGCAAGCTCTATCCAGAGAGGTGCTGCTCCTTTGGCTAATGACTCTTACATGAGGGTGAGGAGGGGTGAATCCAGGCTCCACTCCTGGTTACTCAGGAGCACCTAAGCTCCCTGGGTTAGCCAGCCCTTCTCACCTGGTGCTCAGTTATTGGTTTATGCTGTGACCTAGCAATTCTGCTGCATTAGGCTAGTTTTGTATTTAAATAAATAAATAAGATTGAAGTAGACGTTTAAGTTAATTTAAGCCTATACATTTTATTTTTCAGCAGTCACATGCAGTAAAATAGGATTAGTTGAAAGATAATTTTCACACAGGCGAAGACCACAAGGAGCAACAAAATTGAGACAAACTATGACAAAATGGTGTCTCCCTACTTTGGGATAATGGAGCTGCTTTATCTGCCTAGAAGACAGCCAGCCAGGAAAGCAGAACCTTGAGATGTTACCCAGTCCCAGGGCAAACTGAGAACACTTGGACTATGACAGTGTCAGAAAGGGACAGTGTCAGTACAGAAGTGAGAGTATCAGTGCAAAAGCAAGTGGCTTTGCAGAACAGGGAGTGAGGGATAGCATAGTGAGTTGAACCATCCTTGCCTGGCCCAGGGTTGGACAGCTGGCTCATGTAGCTCCATTATACAGCACATGCCTAGCTCTGCAGGGGGGACTGAAATACATACAGGTGAAGTTAGACTACTTTGCTGGAAGTTGCTGTTTTTCCTGTGAAATTTTGTTAAGGGAGTAGAAGGCTGGCTCTGCACAATTCAGTTTTATATTTTTAATTTTGAAAAAGCGATGTTCAGTGAAAGCTGTTTTTTCACTTATTTCAATTAATATTTTTGCTAACACCAATAGAAATAAGTTAAATAATAGTTGAAATAATTTTATGTATGCAGATGGAGAACCTTGACTTCATTTTTAAGGGAGACAGAGGAAAAAAAAATCCTAATTAAATGTTTCATGCTGTCTTTATGATTTCCTTTACGATCCTCATAATTGCATTGCTGATTTTTAATTAAGCATGTATTTTGTGAAATATGTCACGTAAATAATCCTACTGAGCCACACTTTTAATAACTATTCACCATTCATTTAGTAGGTGTAAAGGGCAGGGAGAACAATTACTGAAACGTGCTTCTACAAGGTAGAGCAGAGCATTAGAGACTAGACAGAGCACTTCATTGTCTGATTAAATCTACTGATGGGCTTACAGTGGGCCTGATTTTAATAGATAAGCAAATTTAGCATCTTATTTCTTGTTACTGAGAATAATGCCTTGGTAAGCTATTTATTCACTTAAAATGTTGATGAACCAAGCATTAGTATCTGTGCTGTCTTCTTCATTTCTTCCTGTTGTTGCTGTCATTTTGTTTGATTTTTTTTTTCTTTGCAGATTTTTTTTTGCAGATTTTTTGGTCCTGCTAAGTTGTGAGATACTGGAATTCACTGAAGAAACAGTAGTTGTGGGTACAGCTGGCTGATCAGATCTTCAGACACCTTATTAGAATCTGTGCTAAAACTCAAGATGGACAGATAAATTATATGTACTTAATGAGAACCAATTTCTTTTTCAAAATGAATGAGCAGTTACTGTATTTAATATAGCTGAATTTCATGCAACTATTTTCAGTGAAATATTTCATGCTTCAGCACTGCTCTGGTCAGAAAATCTAATGTGCGAAGAAGCAGCCAGGGAGGTACAATAGGCTGGATTTTTTTCTTTAACATTTTTAAAGGTTAAAGATCTTTATATATAAAGTATTTTTTTAACAGTACCAGAAAAAAAAAAGATGTTTTGTATATTTTCAATTCTGAACTTAAATTTGTCTATTTTCAAATCAAAAGAGCATCATAAATATTACTAAAGGCTTTTCTGAATAGAGAAGGACTTCAGATTAGTTTACCCTTCACTCGTCTTTACCAGTGTCATCTCACTATTAAATATTGTTTTTCACAATCATCGGTATGTGTAAACTGATCCTCACTCTATCCTGGCCTACTGGGATGAACAGCAGTTTCATTCATCCTCAGTAATTCCAATATTTGGATGTGACATTGCACACACTTCACAGTTAGTCTTGTGAAGAGGGCTGGCACACTGTGTAATCATTCTAAAATAAAGCTATTTTTACCTTACTTCACCTTTTTCTGATGCTGTGTACAAGACTATCTGTTCTATATGGATTCAGGTGGAAGGTATTTCTTGTCAGTCTCAAGTTTCCTGATATCCTTTATTTGAAATATTTCCAGGGCTGATTTAAGCGTACACATGCACTTAAGTTAAACACGCACTTTCCTCATGATTTCCCAAGGAGCCTATTTTTTTTAGGCTTTGCTAAAACCAGTATAACTTTCAAAGTCCAGTCAATAGAATATTGCTGCAGATTTTAGCATACTGCACCATGAGTTTTGTGTTTAACTGATGGCATGGTTCTTGACTTACCAGACTTTGCCTGGACTTGTCTTGACCTGCTTAGAAATTTGTTCTAGCTTGTTTTCTGTAACAACAACTAGGAAACACATCACATACACTGCTTTGTCAGTAGTTTAGCTTTGTACAGTTGTGTGGCATAGAAACTATTTTTCTACATATGCCTACACATAATGAACAATAGTAAAGAACTTTGTGTAGAAGGAGCACTGACCCTAGAATAAAACAGTGTTGGAAGAGCACAGGCACAGATAACAGAATTCTCTAAGTACCAACACAGGATGGTATGGGATGTGCCCGGGATGTAAATAACATGTTAGCTGCCAATTATTGGTCATCAAAGGTTTGCAACCTGGGCAAGATCAGTTTTAGGGGTAGCAGAGAGGATCAGTAACAGGATTAAATGTGTGTGTAGAAGTGAGCATAACATCAGAGAAACAGAAAGTTTTTGTATGTATTAATTTTTAGTATTATGGAATATAAGTTATAAATGTTAGAAACATTTAAACATAAATAATAAATCATTGATTATGCTCTTAAGATGTCAATTAGAATACCATTCCTGTTTTTGCGCATATTAAATGATTCTCACGTTACATTTCTGAGTGCAGCAAACTAGCAGAGAGTCAAGCATTGCCTTTGGTGCAGCTGATGCAACAAACTGAAAACATCAGCATGCTATTAGCATTTCTTTTGCCAGGCAAAATCACTGCATCTCAGATACAGAGAGAGTATAAGTCAACTGCATCTGACAGTCTTGCTCGTATTAAGGGGAATTCAAGGGAAGGTGTATCATGACCTTATGTCAGGGAGTTTCAGGTTATTTCATAAAAAAAAAAATCTTAAATACATCACATTCTCATTGATGTGGCTGTTAAAAAGGCTGCATAATCAAAACACCATGAGAGCGTGTTCTCTGTTTATAAAAAAAATGAGATTTATTTTTATCTATTTATTTATTTATTTTGCAGGGCCTTGACAGATGATGCTGGACTAAAAGACTTGGGGGGCAAGGCTTTTTTTCCCCTTTTTTATGGCTGATAGTAGTTATTTCCCTGGGACAGGGAGTAGACGTACACTAGGGAGGTGACTCATCTGTATTATGCAGTATATTTATAACATCCTGAATAATAATATATCCCTAAATACATTCTATACTTTAGAAAATACCCATGTGTTCCAGTGTATCTCAAGCATTTCTAAATAAGCCTTTTGGCTGTACAGTTTGAGGGAAGGCTTTCTGGTTAGTCTATTGTGCATAGTCTCTATGAGAATCTTCCAGAGACAGAAATATTCCATAATTTAAATATTACTACTTTGAAATTCAAGTCTTTAACAGGAAGGAATTTGTAGAATGCTTCAGAGAAGAGGCATGAAAAAAATTTGGCAAAGTTGTAAAGGGACTCCAAAGCTAGACTTTCCTCTGCAAGTATTCTAGTCTTGAATGTTTTCTCCCATGTTTTTTATTTCTACAACAAGTATTTTAAAGAAAGCTGAATAAGCTAAACCTCTGCTTTTTCTTGGATTCGTGTTTGATCAACCTTCTGTTTAATTACTGGTGCGTCTGGGAATATAATGGTTCAGAATTAATTTTTTTTTTTCCATGTCTTTTCCTCTTTTTCCTATCATCTACTGATTTTATGGCCCTTTCCAAGCATACCTAAGCATCTGGCAGTTTCCCTCCTGGTCCTGCTATAGAAAATTCTCTAAATTGTGTTGGAAACTTTGTCTCAGGCTTCTTTGCACTCCATGCTTGGTATAGTTAAGATAGAATCAATTTTCATAACACAAATACTGAACTCTGAAACACTAGACAGATGGCTCATATCTAATCCCATGTGAATCATATATATGTATATATAAAACAAGTTGAGGTTGAGATTTAGAAGGCAAAAAATGGAATTGAAAAAGGAATTCCTAGATTTTTGCTTAGCCAACTAAATGAGTTAATTTAGCTTAAAGTAGACAAAGATCAGGGGAAGCAATAAATTTGATTTTGGAAATCAAAGGGAGCTGAATATCATTATGCTTTAAGTATTTTTCAATTAATCATTTAGTTTCAAAGCATGATTATGTATGAAACCTAGATTCCAAAGTGAAGCCAGCCAGCAGATTTCTACTATCTGAAGAGCAACTTGCTTTTTCTTGAAAGTAATGAAGATCACAGAGTCTTCATGCTAATGCTCACACTGCTATCTTGACACCTGAAATTTTGGAATAAAAGAGATAGTTGACACAAATATTGTTTTGGATAATGTTTATATAGAGTGAAATAAGAAAATATTTAATGCATATTTTGACAGCGCTTTGTTATGACTGCAAGAACATCTGATGAAAACTGTTGAACAAGCAATTATAAACCCTTTAAATCTTATTCCAGCAAAGTGGTGTAAATAAGCAAAACTTTTTGTAAGGGAAAAAAAAAAAATTTCCTCTTGCTAATTTTAAAAAATAACGTTCCAGGGTTTTGGATCAGTCCAGTAATACAAAGTGTCATTAGTCTAAACATGTTCAAAGTACAGTTATTTTGTCTTAGATCCTGTATTTACCTTAAATAAATAGTAGAACTGGCAGAGACAGTGAGATAATTCCTTTGCTTTAGCATAGATGTTTGACTCAGCACTGAGAAACAGAGACTTTCACTATGTGAACTGAAATGCTGCAAATATCTGTCATTCCAGATGTTCTGCTAGCTTACTATTAATTGATAGGCTATCCTGTGCAAAGGATGTTTCTGAATGGAGACAGAGGCCCACACTTCTTAGAAGAGTTTGTTATCTCTTAACTCTAAATAATGCATCATTGGACTTTTATTCAGGAATATTTCCAAGTGGATACAGAAATTTCATTTCCTATGGAACTATAAACACGATAACAGTTTTTAACAGATGCTGATCCAGATCAGGCAGAATATTGCTATTGGATGGAATGCCATATTAACCCATATTAAGGACATTCAGAATGTCATTTTTAAGATAAATTTATTTTATAAATTTGAAAAGCAAATATCAGGCTAGAGAAAGTGTGGTGTTTGATTTTGTTTGTTCTTTTTTTTTCAGTATTGACTGTACCTTACACAGTAGACATTGATCTGGCTTTAATTAAAGATCGGCAGAGGGAACTCCCAGGATGCCAACAATCTACTCTAGTTCATCAGTATTGCTGTATTCACAATAAACTGCTTCTTTCATGTGGGGGGAAAACTTTGATCACAGTGCTCTCTTTTTTTTTTTTTTTTTTTCTTGTGCTGAGTAACCCTAGTTTATTCAATCTTTCTCAAAATTGGAAAAAGTTAAGGAATGTATCCAGGGCTCATTCATCTGAAGCTGGTTTTCCATGTTTTCTTAACATACAAAAGTGATGTTGAGTTGGATACAATTGAAGTCTATATTTGTAGTTGTTCTTTCTGCCAATATTGAATCTAAAATCAATTTCCTGATATTATATCTTTTGCTATTACTCTTTAGTATTTGTATACTCTTATAAAAGATTCTAAATTTGTGTGATTTGCCACAATTCCCTTAGAATTACATAAAGATTAAAAAATATTTTTCTGTTCATAATTCATTTCATCTTACAATTGGGGAAGAAAAATCAGTTTGGAAAATTCTAAGGAAATAAAGTTTTATCTAATAAATTTAAAAAAGAATTGAGATGTAAAATGAAGGTAATGAAACTGAATGATTGAAAATACTTCCTTTTATAGTTTTATGAAATATGGAATGACAGTTTTTTTTCTTTGTTTCAGTTTTTTTTGTTTGTTTGTTTTTTGTTTTGTTTTGTTTTTTGAATGTATAAAAATCTTCCTCAATTTCCTAACTCAAAAATCACGTCAAAAGTCTCCAGCAGTCTGTATATTAACATTGTAGATACTGATACTGGAGACATGTTCCATCTTGTGTTTTTCTGTAATTTCAAAAGATATTAAAAATCAAAGGAGCATTTTAAATATAGATAGGCCCACAGATAAATCTACTGCACTGCAAGACCTTCCTTGAGAGACTGATAAGCTCCCAGTCACTGAAGTCTTTCAAAAATTGTGCAGATGATTTCAGGTGATAGCTGTGTGAGATGCCCCTATTAAAAATAGCTTTCAAAGAAAGAATAACATTTCCATGGAAGTACTTGAGAACTGCAAAAATAAGCAATAAAAAATTGGGCAAATCAGAGAACAACCAGGCTTTCTTGTCTTGTTTGTTCTTCCAGTCTTTTTCTAGGTAGATGTTTACAGAAGGCAACAAACCTTTGAGACTTCACTTGTTTTCATTCTTTTTTTAATTGCATGTAGTATATAGTCTTACGAATAAAATCATCTATTAATAACCTGCCCTTCATTCAGTTAGTGTGCTGCAAAATTGCCTGAGTCATTAGGTAAGAACAGACAAAAGGGTAACAATAGAAACGCTGGAATATTTCTTTACATTACTGATGAAGAACATATATGTTGTATCTAAAGAACCCAACAGCTGAACTCTGTTGAATATTTTTGTTTGTTTTATTCCTACTTTAATAA
This sequence comes from Odontophorus gujanensis, assembly GCA_013399175.1. NCBI lineage: Eukaryota > Metazoa > Chordata > Aves > Galliformes > Odontophoridae > Odontophorus > Odontophorus gujanensis. Next base: position 25,229 of record VXAB01002299.1, read on the forward strand.
TTCTGAAACAGCATCACTTCTAAAAGATCAGCATCATGTTTTCAAGTCCAATTTCAGAAGCAACTCAGATTTTGACTCTCCAGCTTGTTTCACTCTTTTCACTAGTATTTTAAAGGCAGTTGTCATATTTTAAGAGATTCAAAATAGTAAAATAATCTTTTTCAGGCTCTTCTGATCCTCAGAAACTTCCTCTTTCTTTCATTTTCATTCAGTCTGTGTGGTTTTACTTTTCAGGATACAATTACCCAACACAATTATGAAGTAATTAAACGTTTCCAGGTTTATCAACTTGATAAAGAAATAAATTAGTACTCAATATCTATTAGTAATATTTCTTTTTTATATTTGGAAAAACCTTAGATGGAATCACAAAATAAACTCGCACAGTAACTTTACTTAAAAGTGAATGCTAAATGGGGATGTAATCTTAGATGGAATACAAGGCTGTAGATATCATAACAAAAGATAGCTTTTTTATCTACTCTGAAATTACCTGTGCTATTTAACAAATATAATATGTGGTAAATATTTGAATGGCAGCTCTATGTGGTTATCGTACATTGATAAAAGTCTCCTCTGAAAGTGAGTCTTATTTGTGGAGATATTAAAAGATCCCAGGAATTGAAGATGAAAATTTGCAATACCTCTTTTCCAAGACAAGAAAAACAAGAAATATATTTACAACGTAACTGTTTGCAGAATCCTTTCTTATATTCACAAGGCAGATTAGAAGCCAAAATAGAATTGTGAAATGATGATTTGATGTGAAATTGATGTTACTGATTTCAAAAATGAGCTACCTTCCTGAAATCCTGAGTAGTTTTCTATGGGCATGAAAAGAAGCAATAAATAAATAAATAAATAAAACCCCAAACTGAAACAAATACAGTCACAAAATTAACTTCTTGGACTGCAACTTTTCCTTCAATAGAGACACTGGAAAAATGCTGATAAAATCTGAGTGCTTCCCAGGGTCTGTCATCCATAGAGCTTCAGCTGTTGCTGTGTTTCAAGTTGGTGTGATTCAAGTTGTACAATAACATTATGTTATCAAATATAATTATGTTTGCATTACCAAGAAGTGTAGTAACATAAGAGCAGATCTGTACAGCAAAGAAGTATGAATTCATTATAAACAGTACTTTCAGGATTTTACTTTATACTGGCTGCAGTCTAGCACCATGGATAGGATGCCTAATAGTGCCCAGAGTGCCTTAGGTATACACATACTCCTAGAGAGCATTTTCTGATTTGATCTTTTTTTCTAAAAAGTATCCAGTTCCTGTGCTCAGTAATTTCTAAACTGTGAACTGACTGCTAAGTGTGGTTGATAGATAATTACTTCTAAAGCATCCTCCTGATCAAACATGAACCCAGTGTAGGCACACTCTAGAAAACCAGTTAGCACTACCAAAGTAAGATTGAGTTACTGCCTAAGGAGTTTAAGGCTACCAGAATCTTATCCTTAACCATTGTGTATTACAGTATATGAAAAATTAAAATTATAAACTCTGTAATAAAACCATATTAAGTTCCAATTACTAATTTTGTACAGTTTAATCTGAAGGGATATTCAAGAGCAGTCATGGTAGTTTGTATAGGTTAGGATCAAAAAATACATCCAACTTTTTGATTTGGAGACTTAATATCTACTGTCAAAGTACATTTCACAGAATGACAATAAATAGTTTGCACAAAACAGCCTTCAGGCATGTACTGAATAGGAAAGAAAAAGTAATTACAAACACTTCAGGAAGAACTAATAAATGTTTCCCAAATCCATTTTAAAGGAAATTGGAAAAGAACATTGTCAGTATTAGACAGGACTGCAGGAGAATAAAGCCCCTGACATTTCTGTTGATCCATGTCACCTTTAGGAAAAGGGAATACTTAGAACTGCTTGATACAAGATGTCTAAGATTTCTGATCACTGCTTAAAAAGAAACGTAGTTCCAGAGAATTTTTTTCCATAGATGTTTTTTTCCTGAGTCGAGGAGATTTCTTTTTGAAAAATTGAAATACTCTGTAGAATTGAAAGTGTAGTATGTATCAAGTTAGAAATATGATAGCATCATGGCTATTTCACGAATTAACCATACTAGTGCAGTATTTTGTTTCCCTAATATCTGCTGGTTGAAGTGGAAATATTACTTTTCCTGATCTCTATGAAATTTCAAAAGCTTGCTATCTTGATCCTCCTCCTCAGAGGGTAAGTTGTCATTTCTCCAGCCTTTTTTTCCTTGTGTCAGTGTCCTGGGATTGCAGAAGGGTGGTTTTACCAGTGGCAAAGAAGACATTAAGTGTATCAGCTTTTTCCATGTCTTTTGTCACCAGGTACCTTGGCCCTTTAAGCAGCAGGTTTGCATATACATTAGTCTTCATTTCCACTGCTGATATACTTCTATAAGCCTTTTGTGTATCTTGCCACATTCAGCTCCAGATTAATTCTTCTAATCCTGTGTTTGAACAACATATTCATATTTCTCCTGAATCATTTGAGTGTACTTTCACCTCATGTACACTTTCCTGTCTGAGTTTAGTGAAGAGCAATGTGTTCATCCATGCTCCTGTCTGATGCTTTTCAGATGGACCATTCTTGGGAATTGAGCCAATGAACCTTGAATCAGAGACCTTTCATGGGCTCTTTCTTCTGAAGATTCTCTACCACGGGATTTTTCTGAGGATTTTCTTGAACAGGCCAAAGTATTTTCTCCTGAAGTCCAAGGCTGTAGTCCTGCTTTTTGCCTTCTCCCTCCTTGCTGGTTCCTGAACTCCAATATTTCATGTTCACTGCATCCAAAGGTGCCCCTGACTTTCACGTACACTACCCATTCTTCTTTGTTTATATGTAGAATATTCATTGGAGAGTCTACTAATTTTTGTTTCTTAATCACTGAATCAGGAAACAGTGCATTCCAGAAACCACTTGGACTGTTCGTGCACAGCTGTGTTGCACCTCCAACAGATAGCAGGTCATATTTAACCTCTAGGTCATCCAAACTGAATTTAAAGTGGGATATGGTTTAATTTTAATGGATAAATAATTTAATCTATCAGGATAGAAAAGCCTAAGAACTATTCAACTGTAACTGCATAATACAACCAGTAACTTCTTGGGGATGTCATATATTAAGTTTTTTACACCTGTGATGTAAATTTGTTGTAGTAGTATGTTTCAGATTGCACCAGAGTAATAGTAATGATTTATGCAATGTAATCATGTAGTTTTAAGCGTGTGGATAAAAATACACAATTTTGATACAAAATAAAGAATTTGTATCGTGGGCATTAACAGGTTTATGATTATTTTCATCCTCTGTTGCTTATTCTTTACTTGCATTCACAAACTCCTGTTTCAAGCATCTCAACTGGATGTAGGAAGTAGGAGTTCAGAGAGGTCAAAATAACATGAGTGTCTGGTATTCAACTATAGTTAGATATCATTTATCTGCATTCAGTTCTGATTTATTAAGCTACATTGTGTAGTAGAAAAGCATGCTTATTTACAGCACTACAGTATTGTTCTGTTTACCACTTAATCTACTAACATTTTTGCTTGTGCAAATGCATTATAAAAAGTTTTGTCCATGCTTTCTATAAAATTACACGATAGAATTTGTTGATTTTTTTTATTTTTTTTATTTTTAGAGTACATGGAAAATAATTCCATCTGTAGAAGGGAGAAAGGTCTGTTCAGACAGACTTCAGAGCAAACTGAAAGACTGCAACAGTGGCAGGACAAAAATCCTCTGTCTGAGAGATGTTCTTTGAGAGACAAAGAAAAGCAGACATCCTTAGAGGAAAACAGACATGCAGCTACCTGATTGCTCAGAATTGGAAATTACACACAATGGGAGCTCTGAGGAGACTGTTGGGCAGCATGAAGAAGCTTCTTTCTTTCTATCATCTGGGATTCTTGTACCGTGTAGCTGTTGTTAAAGACTTGGAAAAAAGCCTGGGATTCAGCTGAAAGGGAAAGCTGTAAGCACTGATAAATCACTTGGTAGACTAAAGACCGGTATAGAGGACTCTGGAACTCAGAAATGGGTAAACTTCTGGAAAGAGACCTTTGAAGGGGAAAGAATGACCAGGTTTGATAATTCCAAGGGAAGTGAAGCCTTTCTAAGTCTTAGATCTGGCCTTAAAATCTGTTATTAGATATCAAAGCTGGAAGAACTTTGCACACATTTACATAGATAAATGAGAAAATCATGAAATAGCACATACGATTATCTATACTTACTCAAAGTAAGTATAGTTCCATTCTAGGTGTTTATAGTCAAATTATGATTGTATGGCAGAGAAATACAAGCTAAATTACTGACAGATTGAAAGAACATTTATTTTTAAAAACTATTTTTTTTTCTAAGGTATTATTCTCCAGCATTTATCATAGGCTCAGATAATCAATTCAAGTAATCTAATGGTTCTTTAACCATAAGGAAGAAGATTCTCTGCCATGCCTCAGGCAGATGGGCTTCTCATCAAATTGTATTACCAAGCAGAATGAAGACAGTGTCAAGTCAAAAAGCATGGGAGTGAGTGAAGACTGATGTTGGAATAAGATATAAATATCATTTATGTGTTAAAACAATTGGACTTAACTAGAATCAGACTGCGTATCTTTTCTTTCTGTACTCAAATACTATCAAATTCTGACTTTAGACAGGTGTAGAATTTTCTGACTTCCAGAATTTAAGTCCGATTTTGCTAGAGTTGTCATATCATCCATTATTCCTCCCAGCCAAAAAACATGGTCTGTAAGGAAACAAATGAATAGTGTTTTCTGTTTATTACTAGGATATCATACTCCACATATTTCATTTGTAATCAGTTTCATTTCTCACTAATACTTTCTTCATTCTCTCCTTTGTCATCGGCGCTGTATAACCTTCAGCAGGTTAATTCATTTCAGTCTTAGTTCTGCTTGTGTAGTATCAAGGCCAAGGCCTTAATATGTACCTACAATAGATTGATCAGTGTACAGGAAAGAGTCTTCAGTTGTGTGAAAAAGTGCTTTTTTGTAAGCCTATAAAATGACTGAATTTCACAATACAGGCTGCAAACAGTTGCTGGTTGTCTGCTGCATGATTTTCTATCTGAAATTCGGCCCTTCTAGACAGTGGAGTATCAAGGACAGTCGTGTGTATTTTCTGATATCATAAATGCTAGTGGAAAAATACCTAGACTTCTAAGCAGGGTAAACAACTGATTTTTTGTGACCTTCTTTTTAGGTTGAACAACCAGATTTATGTGTAATCTTTGTAATGATTTGATGCTCTGTCTTTAACTTATCCTTCCTTATGGAACAAGAAAGGATTTCCAATTTCTTGGATTTAGGAAGCAATCCTACCTAATATTTTCATGTCCCAACATAGTAAGAAGATCTAAATATTTATGCAGTGCTTTTGGGTTTGGTGTCATTGTTAATACTGTTTGTCTTTGGGTTTTTCTCTGTGTTTTTTTTTTTTTTTAGTTCTTATGGTTTGAATTGTGAGGTAGAAGCTTGTTTATATAATTGTTTTGTATATAAACTTTTGCTGTACTTTTTGTGATAAGATTCACAAAGATAAGTTCCACAAAGATAAGTTCATCTTAACATATGAAACCTTTTAAGTATAACACTTTTCTGATATGTGGAGAAATGTGGAACGCAAATCTTATGAGGAGTGACAGAGATTGGGATTGTTTAGTCTGAAGGAGAGGATGCTTAGGGGAGACCTTGTTGCTCTCAGAACTGCCAGAAATTAGGTTGTAGCAAGGTGGGAGTAGGCCTCTTCTCCCAGGTGGCTACTGATAGGACAAGGGGAGATGACCTCAAATTGTGCCAGAGGAAGTTATGTTTGAACATTAGGGAAAATTTCTTCTCAGAAAGAGGGATGAGGTATTGAAACAGGCTCTGCCTGGAGGTATTCAAGAAAGAGACTTTTGTGGCACTGGGTGACATGGTTTAGTGGGCAGGGTGGTAATGGGTTGATGGTTCTACAGGATGGTTTTAGTGGCCTTTTCCAACCTTCATGATTCTATGGCTGAATGAAATGATAATTCCAGAATATTAAAGACATAGTCTTCTCTCCAGTGATACTCTATGCTCAATACAAAATACTGAGTGAAAGTTTTCTTTATCTGCACTAAATTCTACCAAGCTATTATCAAATTGTCGTGCTGCTGGATAGAAAATCAGTCTAACAGTGGTTAAATAATCTATGATTATAATCAGCGTCAGGGCCTTGGTGCTTTCATAGGCCTTAATGGCCCTATTGTGCCCCCTACTCATAGGATGCCTGCACAACATACCTCGTGGGACTCTCCAGTCATGCTGCAGTCATGCTCATGCCTGGTGTAGATCTTGTTGACCCAGTCCTGGCCTCTGGTTGTAGGGATATCTGCTACTGATTGCCATCACTGGACCTGAACTTGGTAAGTGGATTAGTTTCCCAGCTTGACCTTTGGTCTGACTTATCACTGTGGACTTGCTTGATGAACTTGACTTTTAGTTGAATCTAACATGCTCAGGCTTGGCCCTCTTGAAACACTCAAATACTGTGGAACTGTGCCCTGGCTAGCAGAGACTCCAGTTCACTAGCCATGTTATCCTACCTGCTTTCACATTCCTTAGATAGCAGCTGATACTTAACTATCACTGATTTAATTTGCTAATGGCAACCTACTAGCTACTAACTTGTATGATCTGAAACTTCTCGTGAGCACACACTAGTCATTTGCTAATAGGAAGTATGCCAGTCTAATAACTAGAACAGTAATTTAAGTAATTGCAACAGTAGCGTTGCACTGAAAACAGTTCTGTATCATAAAACATCATAAAAAAAAATAGAAAATCAGGAAATAAAATTAAGTATCACAGAATCACAGAACTGTAGGGGTTGGAAGGGATCTCTAGAGATCATCTAGTCCAAACCCCCTTCCAAAGCAGCTCCCTAGACCAGATTGCACAGGTAGAAGTCCAGGCCTATCTTGTATCTTCTAGGATTTTTAATACATTTGTGTTAAAGTTACTTTCCTCGAAGAGAAGGAAAAAAAAAAAAAAGGAAAAAAAAACAGCAACCAATGAGAAAGGCTACCTTTATTCTGCTGATATATCTATTATAAAGCACCATAGAAATTCTGCTACATTTTTCTCTACAGTGAGCTGCACTCATTAGTTGGACTACCACACAGGAAGATTTATTAAAAGTTTTGCTTCTGATATATTACCATACTGAGATGAAGTTGTGAGAAGAATTCAAAAGGCATAATGTGATATTCAATAGAAAAGCACAGATCGCCATGAGCTTAGGGCATGCAAAACCAACAGGGACTAAGTGTGATATATATCACAACAGGTATCAATCGTATACTTCTGTTTGCCACCAAATGAGGACAGCATCTTTAAGTTTATGAATTAGATTATAATTAATAGAGTAACTGGCAACTACAATGTGCAACAGTGAACACTGGTAGTACTGCAGTGCTATAACCAAACACAGTGCTCTTCACTTAAGCATGTGGGCAATCTGAGCAGAGAATGGGCAAAAATGTGTTTGATTCAGGAGGCATCCAAGTGATAAAAAATTGCCAGGCTAAGGAAAAGCTAATCACTGAGGATTAAAAATAGTTTTAATCCTCAATAATAATCATCAGCACAGTATTGTATGCTCAATGATAGTTTAAAATATGCCTTGAAGACACAGTTTTGTATATATGGTTATTACATTAATAACAAGTAGCTAATAAATGGTAAAACAAATCTAGACATGTTCTGTTTTACAGATTAAAATTGGCCTGAACTGTCATTATTTCAAGTACTCCCCATCACAGCAATCTCTAATATCCTGAGTGACATAAGTTCAGGTATATGCTCACAACACTTTAACGCAGTGACCATTAAAAGACAAGCATTCGGACTGAAGGGATTGTTGACATTTCAAGACTTGAAAATGAGACAGTTGTTTCTCATTATTTTCACTACTGTGCTTAAAATAATCATCCAAGCTTTTCAAAGCAGTATAACAGATACTTGTTTGTTTTATTGCATATTGAAATGAAATAATTTTCTAGTTTTAAGTACAACAGCTTGGTTATGTTAGCAGTACTTTTTTATTTTAATGAAGTTAATCTATTTGATAATAGGGAAAATTCCTCTTTCAGGAAATTTGGTCTAATTTTTCCTTCAGCACATAACAAATTACCCTTTCGTTCAGTAATATGTAACTTACTACTTAGACCACTGAGATATGACTTAAAGTGATGTTTGAAATCAAAGACAAACAGAATCTTAAATACCAAGTGGAAGGTAGAAACATCCTTATACAAGATAGATAACAAATAAATTTCATAGAAAAATGCTTTCTGGGCTGGTTCTCATAGTGGTGTTGTACACTGGCCCTGCACTCTTTTGTTGCCACAAGTTTTTCACTGAGATATTTGTGTAACATAAATCATGTTACACGTGTAGTTTAAACAGCAAGAAAAAAGTAATAGGATCTACTTCACAGACAATTCAGAGACCATCCAGACATGCAGTGTGGCATTCCCCTTATAAAATCCAGAAATATTTATGAAGCCACTTGACAGATAGGTTTTCAAAGTATGTTTGCCAAAAATTACTCTTCCATCTCCAAGAAGACAAGAGGGATTTCAGTATACGTATTTATGTACCACAGAATCATGGAATTGAAGGAATTGGAAGGGACCTCTGTTGATCATCTAGTCCAACTCCACAGCAGGTTCCCAACAATAGATTGCATAGGGAAGCATCCAGGTGGTTTTTCATCATCTCCAGAGAAAGACTCCACAGCTGTCCTGATTACAGCTAGGATGAGTTTTATATTTCTTCTGGTATGATGCTGTGTTCTGGCTTTAGGAGAAAAACAATGTTGATAGCACGTCAATATTTTAGTTGTTGCTGAGCAGCACTCTACAGAGCCAACGACATTTCAGTTTCTCAGCTTCTCCTACTGTTCTACCTCCAAGGGGACTGAGCTTGCACAAGAAACTGGGAGGGGACAGAATAGCTGCCCTAAACTGGTCCAACCCACGAGTTCTATTTTGTTGTGTTCTTTTTCAAATATCTCTCCCCATGGGGAAGGTGGAGTGAGTGGACTGTGCTGTCTGCTAGGTTAAACCACAACAACAGCTCCACCTCTCTGGGCAACTTGTTCCAGCTCTCTGTCACTCTCAAAGTAAAGAACTTTTTTCTTACAATCAGATTGCACTTCCTTTGTTCTTATTTGTGCCTGTTGCCTGTCACCACCAATAAGAATCAGGCTCCATCCACCTGGCCATTATTCCAATTTGTTCAAATCTTGTCATCTTCAAGATGGATGTGTATATAATAAAATATTTCAGATGAGTTTTCCATCTCTTATTCTCCAGTTATCCTCTCTGTTTGGAAGAAACAAATCATGACATTAACAGAATCTGTATATTTTCTTCCCAATTATTACATCATTTAATAATTAACTTTCATCAATATATATTTAAAGCAAGAAGATTCTTAATTACAAGTTCTTGCTCCTTAGATAAGTCCAATTCACAACCAGGAGTACTGAAAACTCCACCTAAGCAATTTCTTCCAAACTTAATCAGATTAAACACTGCAGAAGTGTGAGATTACAAGTTGAGGGAAGACATATGACTCATAAAAAACCTATACATCAGCTATCATAAAATGCATCAGAACATCAAAGAAGAGAGTTAACCAAGAAAATATGACCAGTGATTCTGGTGAAAATGTACTGGAGTTCCATGTTGTTCCTACACTGTTAAATAGCAACCAAAATACCTACCTCCAGGCCAAACAATATAAAAGAATTTCAGGCAGGATAAACACCATTAAAATTAAAGCTTTCCTCATGAATCAATGTTTTTACCAAAATGTTTTTATCTTCTACCCCAATCTTTTTATTTACAATGACATATTTGATTATAATCTTCTGCATTTATTTAGATAAGGCAGATGATAACAAGGAGATGGAATTTTACTGATGACTAAGATGAGATTATATATAAAAAAAAAAAGCTGCCATTGTTGTGCTCTGCATTTTTGCTTGTTTGTAACTCAGTCCATGGAGCTTAAGTAACAACTGTGGTATGAATTAAAATGTGACATAAGGATAGAGTGTGTATGGGATAAGTCACCATGAGTCTGTTGCAATTTTTTCAGTTATGATTTGTGCAAAACCTAAGCTAGTAAGAACAAGCACAGGTTTACACAGGTCCACTGGTAAGAAATCAGTGGACAAACATTGTGGCAAGTTTCACTTGAACTAGCGGAAGATATAAGGATGCCTGTATCAGACATAGTGGAAAACACAAAATGAAGTGGTCATCTTTCTCCCCTAGCTTTGCTTTCTTACCACTGATGTTTTATGTTCCTCTCCCAGAACAAAAGGTGATGATCTCCTCTGCCTTTGACATCCCATATATAGTTTTGGAGCCCGGGTTATTCTCTAGTTTCAGTGGATTCCTCTCGTGCTTAATCTAGATCCAGTACACATCCCTCCTGCTTGTTCCCAGTTTCCTGTTCTTACCTTACTGATTTTTCTGTTTACAAGTGTTTTCCTTTTACTTTCTGTACACAGTTCTACCACAGGTCTCTGATGTTCCCATTGTGGCTACATATATTTACATATTTATTTATATATATATTTAAATAAATTTAAATATTTATGCTTAATTTAAGTCAATGCAAGTAAAGCCTAACTAAGTTTTTGCTTAGCCTCCTTCTGTTGATGAGTGAAACAAGCTCCTGTGTCAACTCTGCCACATTGATTTGAATGACGCAGGAATAGAACTGTCACTCAATAAAAGCGATGATGATCTGACACTATTGCACACTAACTGGCTCATATTTCAAAAGAGAAAAAATAAAGACAGCTTGCCACTGTTAGAAATTTCTAAGCACAGAGATCACTGTGAACCCACTAAATTGTCAAGTCTGGAGACGGGCTTGAAACCACTATTATTTAGCAAGTACACCTCCAGTTGGGAACATTACTATAGCTTGGTTCAGTGTTTCAGACTCATTTAAATATCTAGATTGAATACAAATGCCTCTCAACCTTTTAAAAAGTTAACTTGGTTTCATCTTTAGTGCTGTGGAGAGGTGTGAGTCACTGTTTTCTCTGTATCATGTATAACTTTTCAGTTTCAATAGGTTTCCTTCCACTGCTGATTTTTTCACAGTAGGATGTATTTTTGGAGATGCCTAAGTACTTCAGATTGTGTTTGTTTTAAATGAGTTTGTTTAAAAGAGTGGAATAACATATTCCCAGAAGCTATTTACTGTTCTAGTTGTTTGACTGGTGTGCCATACAATTCCCCTGGCAGCAAGACTACTGGATCATCACTTTTAGGACTTTGAAGACAGTATGTTTTCACAGACTGTGTTAGTAGTGTTTTAGCTTGAAGGTTTTATTTTTTTTTTTAAGCAAACTTCATGCAAATTCCTCATTTCCAATGTATTTCCCTAGCTGAAACTTCCTTTTATTCTTTCTGTGTTCTTAAAAACAGCACTGCTATTTTATCTTTTTTATTATTATTAATTGTTTTTATTCTGAAATAATTTTGCTTTTTCTTTTGACAAGTCCTTGACAAGTGCTTGATGGAGCACATAAGAACCTTTCCACATTACTGTTTTTGTTTGTTTGTTTGTTTTTCTGTTTGTTTGTCTTTTGTAGCAATTGGTCTTGTCTAGTAAAATGTTCAAGGATTCACTTGGTCAGTGCTCAAGGATAACCTTTTCCAGCCTCAAGAGTGGTCTGTTTTAATGAACATGAAATCAGGCAAGAATGCCAGGAAGCCTACACAGATGAACAAGAAGTCCTTGGCCAAACACAAACATAAAAAAGTAATCACACAGAGAGTGGAATACAGAGACACCGTCCAAGAATGCAGTGAAAACTAAAGCCCAAACATAATAGACCCTGACCAGTGATGATGAAGAAAATAAGAAGGGCTTCTGTAAGTACTAAAGGATCAAAAGTACAAGTGACAGCTACAAGAGCAGACAGTCTCACCTCAATCTCAGGTAAGGTGATGAATCAGCTCAACTTGGAAACTATTTACAGGTATATGAAGTACAAAAAATAATCAGGAGTAGCCAGCATGGATTCACCAAGGAGCAGTCACGTCTGAGCAATCTGATAAGCTTCTACAATTAAATGACTCATCTGATAGAGGAATGGTGAGCAGTTGACATTGTCTACCATGACTTCAGGAAGGCCCTTAACACTGTCTCCCATTAGATCTTAATAGAAAATCTGTTGATGTATTTGCAGAAGATGAGGTGGGTTGAAAACTGTTTGAACTGTCACACCCAGCAGGTGGTGATCACTGGTGCAATGCTTAGATGGAGTACAGTAAATAGTGGTTTACCCTAAGAGTCAGTACTGAGTCCAGTTCAGTTTTAAATCTTTGTTAATGATGTGGATGATGGAAGAGGGTACTCTCAGTAATTTTACAGACAACAAAAAATAGAAGTGTCTGATATACAAGATGCCAACCTTAAAAGGCTAGAGAAATGGGCTATTTTGATCCTTATGAAGTTCAGCAAGGAGAGCTGAAAAGTTTTACACTTTGGTAGGAACAATGAGAATAAGCTAGATGTGCTGAGGACCACCCAACTGGAAAGCAGCCTGGGAGAGAAGGACCTTAGTGTCCTGGATAACACCAAGTTGAACACAATTTAGAAATGTGAACTTGCTGCTAAGAAGGCTAATACCAAGAAGGTATTACTGGCTGTGGTAGGCAAAGGGTCGCCTTCAGATCTTTCCCCTCTACTCAGCATTAGTAAGGACACACCTGGAGGGCCAATTCCAACTCTGGGCTTTGCAGTATGAAAGAGATACAGAATGGCTGGAAAGATTCCAACAAAGATGAATAAAGGACTGGAACACCTCTCCTATGGGGAAAGACTGAGAGATCTGTGACTGTTTAGCCTGGAGATGACAAGGCTCAGGGGGATCTTGTAAATATATAAAAATACTTGAAGGGAGGGTGCATGCAAAATGGGGCCAGGCACTTTTCAGTGGTGTCCAGTGACAGAACAAGAAGCAATGCCCACAAACTGAAACACAAGAGTTTCCTAATGTTCAGATGAAAACAATCTTTTGCTGTTTGGGTGACCGAGGACTGAGATGGGCTTCCCACAGAGGTTGTGGAGTCTCCATCTCTGGAGATCCTCAGAAGCCACATGGACATGGTCCCAGACTGCTCCTGGTGCCCCTGCCTGAGCAGGAGTTTTGGACCAGGTGTCCTCCAGAGGTCCCTTCCAACCTCAACCACTCTGTGATTCTGTGATGGCATTGCTCAAGTGTCGTAATACAAGCTGTGGAAGTAAGTAGTCCAGTATGTAAAATCTGTGAATGTGTGCAGAAAGATTATAGGCAGGAATAGGATGGGATGTCTTAAATCAGTGCATCCAAATCTATACGGAGTAACATCTCACTCACAGATGACAGCTGTTTCCTAATTCCTGTACAGAAGTTTGTGTGAAAGGTTTTCGCATTCCTTGTTTTAACTGCAGAGGGCACAGGACCAAGCTGTTCTTTGCACATTTATTGGAAATATAATATTCAGCATCATTTCAGTATGTATGCACCCCTACAGAAGCCTCCAAGAAATAACCCAGGATTGAAATATGTTGAATTACTTATTTTAAGATCAAATCATGGGGGAACAATACAGCTACGGTAGTTAAACTATTAAGAAATAAGTCAATAAGTACACTGTGAAATTACATATCTACGGTATAATCTGTAAAAAGTGACTGCTCAGTATTTAAAACCCTATAAATGTTAGATCAGTCAAAGTGACAAAAATCACCTTTACTATATTCTTAAATAAATCCCAAGGCCCTCCATTTAAAATATTCATCCATTTCACTGAGATATTGAGATAACTGCCAAACTGTGAGTACTTTATTTTGTAAGGGCACTGTGGAGTGATCACACTTTCTGCACCTAGGTAAGATGACTGCCCTTGAGGGCTGTAGAATTGAAGTTTGCACTGCTGTAACATATTGTCTCAGAGGAAGCGTATTACTTTAGGTGAGGTGTTTGTTTGTAACACGTAATTCAGATGAATGTTATTCACAGTTCTTTCAACACTGAGTATTTGAAGAAGTTATTTAAGAACTATAGAAATGAGGGAAAATGTTTATTTCAAGCATAATGCATGTGATGAAAAGAAAATAAAAGTAGGTTATATTACTATTTTTTTTTATAGATTTGGATTTAATGTTTTAATCCTTTGCATAGGAGAAGGGGTAAGAAAATAAAATAACTGTCTGAAAGAATAGTGTACGCACAGGTAGTGCTTTGTCTTCATAATCTAAAAAATTGACTTCACAGGTTGCTCAGAAAGGTGGTGGAGTCTCCCTCTCTGGAGACGTTCAAGACCTGCCTGGACACCTACCTGTGCAACCTGGGCTAGGGAGCTGCTCTGGCAGGGGGGTTGGACTCAGTGATCTCTAGAGCTTCCTTTCAACCGCTACGATTCTGTGATTCTGTGATTATAAAGAGCCTTGCTTTTTCTGTGTTTTTGTTTGTTTTGTTTCCTTCTTCTCTTTTTTCTTTTTTTTTCTACTTTTCTCTTTTTTCTTTTTTTCCTTCTTTCCAGTGGTTTGTGTTTTTTTCCTCTTTCAGTAGGAAGACTTGCAGTTTTATTGCTTTCTACTTAGTGTCATTACAACTTATTTCAACAGTCCAGAAAAAACAGTTTTCTTAGTATTTAATGATGTGTTGAACCATTCTATACACAGCTTTTTGGAGACTGCTTGCTTTGAAAAAGTGAAGTTTTCAGTACTAGTAACATCAACATATTTCTAGCTGTTTGGGTTTTTTTGTTTGTTTGTTTGTTTTGTTTTCTTTTGTTTGTATAAAACTACTGTTTTTTCAAAATACCAGTATTAAGGTTATCAGCTATATGTGTTTGAATTACTGAAATACAGAACATATGTTCAAGAAATTGTAGTGACAAGCACGCTGCTAGTCTGAAAGTGTTGCTAGCTTGCGTGATGACAGTGTTACTGAATATAAATAAAAATAAATAAATAAATAAAGGAAAATATCCAGTGTCACCTCAAAGTCACCAACTGTGAATATATATGGCAATTTCTCCCTGTCAGTCTATTTGCTGAAGTTCCTTTTAAAATTAATGATAAGTTCTTCTCAGGCTTGGTTGACTGTGGCAGCAGATTGATGCTGTGTTCAAATTCTGTATGCCTTGCAGCATTTCTTCTTCTGTGCTAGAGAAGCATTCAATTCATTATTTACATTTGACCTGTGAGAATAACTTAAGAAATGTGTGATTGTAATGCTGGGAAGTAGACATTCTAGGAAAAAAAAGTTTTTTATTTGGAAAGCTAAAAGGAGTCATTTTCACCTTGATTAATGTTTAACTTATAAACAACCCTGGTGTAGTTGTGTACTGCAAACTATTGCATTGACTGCAACTATTTGAAAGGAAGCACTAATGCAGCTGCAGTTCAGATGCTGAAATAGAAGCTTTTGTGAAGCCTTTTCAGACTTTTTCAAAAATACTGTTAACTTACACTAAATCAATAGCTTAAAAATAACGATACTGAAAATGATTATGACATTATTTCTCAGGACCTTGGTTTGTACAGAATAAATGCTGTTTAAGTACTGTTTACCTACTAAGAACTCCAAGTTGATGAGATTCTCCTTGGTATTTTAGACTGAAGAAGTAAGCAAATTAATCAGAAATAAGACTAGTAGTTTTCTCTCTATAGTATTTCTAAGAATCCAAAACTTCATGTGTTGAAAAGTATTAAACCTGTAATTCTAAACTGAGGAAAAACCTACTCTGAATAAATATTTTTCAGGTTGTTCACAAAAGTGTTGTTTATGTAGGCTGGGATAATTGCGTATGTTCTCTTCAATTTTCTGTGTGTGCTGATTGCAGTAGATGTTGAATAAGGAGCAGAACTACCTTTGAGTTAATATATGACATCTGAAGTAAAACTTCTTTCAGTATAGTAATGCCATGTAAATTTTCCTAGTGATTAAACAATTGATGTCTGCTTCTTTTGAGATTCAATTTATCAGCATAATTATTTTCTTTTTCCTTTGTCTAGGTTAAACACATCACAAAAACTGCCACACTCCGTTCATTGTTTTTTTCTTCTCTCTTTTTTTCTTTTACATTTTTTCAGAGTACTTGATAGTATTTACATTTTTAACAAACATTTCATTATGATAACACTATACATTTTTCTTCTGTAATTTTAGAAATTATAGAATTTGCGATATCATGGGAATGATGTAGCAATCATGGTGTAATTCCTGTGTAGTAGTCATAATTAAATGTACAGAGGACCTTTCCTGATGTAGATTTTCCAAGCCCTTAATCATCGTTGTGGCTCTCTACTAGACTATCTTCAGTAATCCCCTGTCTCTCTTTAACTGTGGAACCCAGAGCACAATATTCCAGATGTAGCCTCTACAGGGCAGAGTAGAAAGGGAAGATCATTCTGTTGACCACATTCTTTTAATGCACACCAGGATATTACTGGCCTTCTTGTTCACGGGGCACACTGCTGGCTAATGACCAGCCTGTGATCCACCACACTGTCGGCATGCAAAGTTTAAAAAACCATGGGCCCTGATGGAATATACTCACAAGTGCTGAGGGAGCTGGCAGAAGTGACTGCCAAAATGCTCTCTATCTTCTTTGACAGGTCTTGGAGAATCACAGAATCTTAGAATTGCTGAGGTTGGAAAAGAACTTAAAGATCATCAGGTCCAATCACAACCTAACCATACTACTCTAACTCTAACCACCCACTGCTTAATCATGACCCTCAGCAGCACATCAAAACGGATTTTGAACACATTCAGGGACGATGACTAAACCATGTCCCTGGGGAGCCTATTCCAGTGCTTAATAACCCTTTTTGTAAATAAGTTTTTCCTTATATCCAACCTGAAGCACCCCTGACACAACTTGAAACCATTCCCCCTCATCCTGTCACCTGTCAACAGTGAGAAGAGACCAACTCTGCTCTCACTGCAATTATCTTCCAGGAATTTGAAGAGAACAATAAGTTCTTCCCTCAGCCTCCTCTTTCCCAAACTAAACAGCCCCAGCTCCTTCAGTCGCTCCTCATAGCCTGAGGGCTGGAGTATAGGCAATGTCACACCCATCATCAAACAGGGCAAGAAGGAGAAACTGGGAAATTGGTCCAGTCAGCCTCATCTAAATCCCTGTGATGTTATCTCCAAGCAAGTGGAAGAAAAGAAGTGCATCAGGAGTAGTCAACATGGATCACCAAGAGCAAATCATTCTTGACCAGTATGATTGCCTTCTGTGATATCACAACTGGCTGGGTAGATGCAGGGAGACCAGTAGGTGTTGTCTACTTCGATTTCAGCAAGGCTTTTGACACTGACTCTCAGAAAGTCCTTGTAGGTAAGATTAGGAAGTGTGGGGTAGATGAATGGACAGAAAGGTGGATTGACAACTGGCAGAGCTCAGAGGACTGTAATCAGCAGCACAGAGCCTAGTTGGAGGCCTGTAACTGGCAGTGTTCCTCAGGGGTTGGTAGTGAATCCACTCTTGTTCAACATCTTCATCAGCGACCTGGATGAATGAATAGGATAGCCTCTCAGCAAGTTCACTGATTATAAGAAGCTGGGAGGAGTGGCTGATGTACCAGAAGGCTGTGCTGCCATCCAGCAAGACCTGGACAGGCTGGAGAGCATGTACCAGGACAGGTTAGGGGCAGACCTGCTGGAAAGGAGCTCTGTGGAGAAGGACCTTGGAGTCGTGGTGGATGACAGATAGAAAGTTATTACCCACCATACAGTCAGGAAAATAATGTTAGAACTTAAAAAATATTTAAATCCATAGAATATTTTGCAGTTTTCTACTGCTTACACTTAAAGATCTTCTTCACGTAATCTGTATTTCACAGTATTTATGTAGTTCTTGCAGCTTATTTCTAACAAAAAAAAAAATGCTTTTAATGTAAATTGTTGATATGAATAAGAAAATTTTCATGTAACTTACAGAAATTGATGGTCATGAAGATACAGTAGACTTGATGTACTATATAAACAATCTGAATTTCAAAGTCGTCTTTTGTAGGCAGATTATCAGACCTTTTACAATACAGCCTTTTTAGCTATTGTTACATCTCTTGAGTATTAAGTTTTTTCTTTGTATTTCAGTATTTCCTGATTTTTATGTTGGCAATTAGACAGACCATTAGTAGACTGTGTTTATTTATTCATTTTTTAAGCCTAGGTCAGTACTTTTAAATCAACCATTCAATGGATAATAATTCAAAGGCACGCATTCTAAATTAAAGCTTTGTTTCAGGTAGTATATATACATTTGCAAATTACATTTGCTTTCTTCTTCCTCTAGCAAACTATACATTGAAATTGTACACACTGTACAGGAGTATATTTGATTTTTGCTCTTTTATCAAACGTGGACTTTGATACGCTATTTCTTTTTCTCCACAATATTAATCAAAATGTATTATAAAGCATCTGCTCATAACATGCCATAAGTATGTAATATCATGATATTCTTCTGCTGTAACTTACTCCAAGAAATGGTTTTCATCCCATTAGAATTTTGCAGGACACAAACCACCATGGTATTTGGCCAAAGATAGGCAAATTAATGTGGGAATTAAGAGAGACCTTTCTGCTCATTGCTGGACCACTGAACAAGCAAGAGGCAGTCTTTTTCTGGCTGATTTCTATTCTAGCCTTACAGTGTCGTTGGATTGCACTCTCTCTCCTTTGACATAACATTATTACATGTCTTTGTTATATCACGGTCAAACTACTTCAAACGTTCACTAAACTGTGCTGCTAAAAAAGCTCAGCGATTACCTTCGATTTGTGCAGAACAGAGTAGGGCAATTATTGTGAAGTTTGGGTGGCTGTTTTTTGATCCTTCCCAGTGCTTTACTGTGCACAAACTGCTTGTTGGCGTTTTGATGGAGTTCAAGGTTTCAGTCTTTGCGTTTAAAGCCCTTAATAGAGTGGGTCACACTCTCTTGCTGGAATTCTGATCTTTAGGAATCTTTCATCTCGCTTTTGGAGATCTGAGGGAAAAGGTTAATCGTTGTGAGGGGTGGAAAGAAAGCTTCAGCTTGGCTTGCATCTTAGTGGCAGTCCTGTCAGGTCTGTGACATGTCTTCCTTTAAGTGGAAGGAGTAGTATGGACTCCGGCTCTTGAAAGAGGCATAAAGACTTAATTTATCTTGCAGATATTGGAGAGGCACTTCTGACTCTTCACTTTTTCTCCCTTGGAGGCCAAAGATTGAAATTCGAAGATCTTAGCACAGCTACAGCTACACGTTTGTATGTTCAGGTTATGTTTTTGGTGTGGACTATATGGCAGTTCATCTTCACACAGATAAAACATGGTTGCTTTCAAGGCCAGAACTATCTTAGGAAAAAAACGTCTAATAAATCATTAAGTAGTCCTACATCCACTATTTCTGGTACTTTCATACCTTCACAGTAGAAGAGGATTTATATTTTTATTAGTATATCTTCTAATAATGTTCCATTTATCTTTCATTCCTAGCATATGTTTTGATATACTCTAGGGTAAGAAACCAAGAGAGTAACCAAACTTTATTTTCTTCTTAAGGAACATATTTATAAAACCAGTAGTACGTTAGAGATCCAAATGGCACAACTTTGAAAATTTTAAAAATGGAATTGTAGCTATGCAACATTTAGAGCTGTATTTTTATAGAATTTTGAAATGTAAGATGACAATATTTCCACTTCAAAACATAATTTCAGGAGGACTTTGCAATTAAAAAAGTCAAATTTTTGCCAAAATTATCTAGAGTGCCTCAACTCGGAATTTATATGTGACACCTCCAGAATTAATTTGTATATTTCTTCCTGAATGTGATGTTGAAGAATTATTTAGATGATGAGCTAGTTAATTAATAAGAAGATGACTTGATCTTAAAAACATAAAAATACAGAAGACAGAATTATAAAAGTTATATTCAAGTCTATTTTCTTCTCCGAAGGCAAAAATAAAATATAAACATATCTCCTCCTCCAATGTTGATCGGTAGATCAAATATTTTACAGAGTTATGTGGTTTTCTCCTTTTCTAGGAATA
This sequence comes from Odontophorus gujanensis, assembly GCA_013399175.1. Taxonomy (NCBI): domain Eukaryota; kingdom Metazoa; phylum Chordata; class Aves; order Galliformes; family Odontophoridae; genus Odontophorus; species Odontophorus gujanensis. The sequence continues at coordinate 45,365 of VXAB01002299.1, forward strand.
TAAAATGTATTTTGGTTGTATCAATCTTTTAGCAACTGTTCAAAGAATATTTTCGCAGAGGGTAATCAGAGTTCACTGGTGTATTTGAATAGCCGTTAAAAATAACAACACACCATTAGCAAAGCCACTTGTTTTCAGTACATAAATAGAAAAATACATGTTTACTGATGTTGTACTGGCCCATAGTTAGCAGCATAACTGGAAATTTCTTCATGAAAATTTCCTTAATTAGTGGAGATCTAATTTTTATGTCCTGTCTTCTGGTTTAGTTTGCAGTTAAAAGTCTGAAGACAAGAATTTGGTGAGAATTCACGTTTCTGAGCAAGCAAATATCAGAGGTCTACAGGCATGCATAATCCTAACAATGAAAGTAATTTGACCATGTTTGTTTATTGGGTCAGATAATTAGAATTTAGATAATGAATTAAGGCTGATTGAAGTTCTTACCACTCTACTCCCCCAGTTATACTGTAGTTTCAAGTACATCTGACAAAATACCCTTCTCCTAAATATTGAAATAAGTATGACCACTCATAGAATACCAACTTTAAGATTTGCTGTGGAGTTTCAGAGCAGAAATGTGAGATCTGCCACCTTAGGAGAACGAAGTCTTCTAAAAGCATTTTTAGGATACCAGTGTGAAAAACAACACAGATCTACATAAAGCATAGACAGCTTGCACACAGAAAAAAAATAATCATCTTACCTTTCTTTTTTTTTTCTCCATTTGGTATAAACTTTTATTTAAGAATAATGATTTCATTATGGCGCAAACCTGTCTGCATAAAACCTGCATAATAATCCATTTTTTGACATAGGTAGCATGAGATGATTACAGAAAAGGACACGGGTTAATAAGGCAAGAAATAATAATTTTTATTTGCGTGAATGAGTACCTTATTGCAATGAGCACAATATTTTTTAGTTCTGAGTTGTTTTAAAATCAAATTTATTTCTATTGGTGTTAGAACATAAACAAAAACTTACAAGTAATGGAACATCAGTATTCTTTGTATTAATAAGATTCTGTGCATTGCACTGAGGATAATTTACATCTTTTCCCCACTAAGCACTGCGTAAAATGCATGAAATAGGCAATGTTTCATACAACCTCATAGTTGAGCATAGAGTTGGATGTTAATACTATTTATCTGTGCTTTCAAATGCCTAGTGGCAATGATGGAAACAATCATCTCAGAAACAACGTGAGTCTATCTTATTTTAAAAATACTAAAAAAAAAGGTTGTAAGGTTATGAAGGCTATTATGTTTGGTATGAACAGACGTACTATAATAATACAGGAGGCCATATAGTTATGTACAGCCAGCCAATGTGATCCTATTGGTCCCTTCTAGCACTAAAACAAGCAACTGTACTTTCCTGAAGGTGTAGTAACTCTGCAGTTTCTGCTCTTACAGTGACCATGGCAAGACAGATAGTTTATAATTTGTAGGCAATTTTACTCTTCTTTTTTTTTTCATGTCCTTTCTGTAATAATTTTCATAACGTGTTTTAGCTGCCCTAAACACACTAAAATATAATGTGTATGTTGGCAAGATCCATACCAGCTTTAGTGAACGAAGCATTGAAAATGAACACTGAGCACACAAAACATTTTTTTCCCTAAAAGATTCAAAAATCCTCTTTATTAAATTAATATATTTGTGCAACCACGAATGCTATATGCAGATGACAACTGATCCTAAAGAACAGGAGAACAGATCAAAAATAATGCCAGAATACTAAATAAAATATGTTTAGTGAAAGTGTATTTCAATTAATAATGATAAAGAGGTATTTATGTTCCAATACTAGGTGCCTGCGAGATCATCTTTGCTTACCTAGTTTTGAAGTTAGAGGTCTGTAAGCTGTCACACTGGCATTACTGTAGTGCCCAGAAATTTACTATCTATCATCTGTGTTTATACTTTTAGACTTTAGCATCTTTCTCTACCTACATTTTCAATGCATCTCCTATTATATTGTTCCTGTACTGTTCCAATCTTGTTTCCCTTAAACAGCTTCCAAAATGGAAATTACACTGCTAGTTTTTATTTAGCATAACATAATGAAATATACATCTTTAATAGATCACAAAAGTAGTGGTCAAATAGAAAATGATATTACATTTAAATATGTAAATATCCATGTGTATAGACATATTCAACCAGAGAGACTGTGTGTGCTCTCCCTTGGAAGCACTCAAGGTCAGACTGCATAAGACTCTGAGCAACCTGCAGGGAGGTGTTTCTGCCTATAGCAGGGGAGTAGGAACTAGAAGATCATAAAGGTCCCTTCCAACCCAAGCCATTATATGATTTCGTGGTACTTTATATCTACGTGAATCTTCAGATATATATTATCTTCATATATGTAGTTATAACTATAAATCTATGCTTATATTAATCAGAATGTATACTAACATCATGTTTTGGTAACTACATGCTATTACTATTCACTTTCACCACTATCAACAGCTCATATCCATTGAATATTTTCTAATTGCAAGCAAGCACATCACTTCGAAAGCTACACAGGCATACCTTATTTAGGTTTAAATCCCATATAGATTTCTCTGAGATGTGGACAATATTGTAAAGCATCACTGTAAGGAAGACAGATTTTTTTTTTTTTAAATTAGCTTATACTTAATTAGGTTAGATGTTAGGAAGAAATTCTTTACTCAGAAGTTGGTGAAGCTCTGGCACTGCTGCCCGGAGAGGTTGTGGATGCCCCATCCCTGGAGGTGTTCAAGGCCAGGCTGGATGGGACACTTGGCAGCCTGGTCTTGTGAGGGGCAGCCAGCCTGAGGCAGTGGGTGAAACTGGAGTCTTTAACGCCTTCCAACCTAAGCCAGTCAATGATTCTATGAAACACTGATAGGAATAGTATATTTTCCAATTTGATATTTAAAGACACTGGCAAAGGGTGAGGAGATCTGCCTTTTTTTTCTTGTATTTTGGTGATATTTTAGAAGAATCATAGACAACCTACTATATAAACTGATTACTTGTTTTCCCAGTGGAAGAAACTTTTCTCAAAGAAAAATGTTCAAACAGCTGTTGAAGAATTTATCTGGTCACGGTAAATTATTCATTATATACATTTGAATATATAATATTAACACAGGAGTCATGCTTTGATTTCATTATTTATTTAAAGTTAATAATGTGTGGGTTATTCTCAATAGGAAAGGCAGTTCTCTTCGTCTCAGCTCTGGTCACATGCATTGTCCCAGTGTACTGTGTCAGTACTGTCACTTAAGTGGGAAGATGCCTGAGGAAACAGGTCTGTCTGAAAGCTATTGAACTTGAGTACAAGTCCAGGAACAAACCACCAGTTCAGGAAGCAGTCCACATTTACATCAGGTTTAAGTTATTGAGACATTGCAGCTACATCTGCTACTGTCACTAGGCAATGAATTAAGGAATTGTCTATGCGGTTTTGTGTATATAAAAAATATGCTTATACCTGGAAATCAAAAATGTGCAACATTCTACAAGTCAATCTATTTTCAGTCTTTCTTCAGGATGCTAAACTTTCTTACGAATTAAAGAAATTGCCTAGTCTGGTCTAGCAGTATTTGCATGAGAAGCTTAATAGTTCAATATTAACTGAAGTAAATTTTCTACAATTAAGACCTAGAGGCTTTTTTTTTTTTTTTTCTTTTTTCCAGTAGTGATTCCTTACTGGTAGAAACAGATTTTTGTAAAAAAATGCAATAATTTATGATTATTTTTTACTTTTAGCCATTCTTTTAGTCCTTAAGAATACATTTAATTGCAAAAGTTACATAAGAAATTAAACCACCAATGAACAGTGGGACTTAACAGGTAATACCACACTGCTCTCAAAAGCTATCCCAAGTAAATAGAAATTAAAGCTGAACGTGATCAGTTATGAAAGCTAGAACAATACATGGAGGCTAAAGAAGATTCTGCACCAATTCCGTAGAACCCTGCTGTATGAAGAGGCAGATGAATCAGGGTGTTGCAGGGACAGCTAGCCTGTCAGGGACTCCCATGTTGCGTCTTCAGATATCAAAATACTGTCAGTTTCTGTATATTGGTTGTATTCAGACTTATGAAAGACTCCTTTCCAGTTTACCTAAGTATCAAGACTCCTCCATGATTTACAGTGTGTCATATCTATGGGGATAATGGATTTAAGTTATAACTTAAAGTCTACCTCTGGAACTTTTTCTCTAATCGTCTAGACTAAATAGAAATGAAGCTTCCCTATCCATAATTAATAGTAGACTGTCCCGCTCCAATTTATAGGAGGGAGAAGAGGTTCTTTTTCATATATGTATACCCGATGGCGAGATTATGACACAACAGGTCAAATGTTAGCCCAAGCAGTTTATCACAAATCCTAGTTGCTTAGGAATATGGGGAAGGGAAGATGAGGGGTAAAAAAGAGATAAAGCAAGGAGTGCTGGTAGAAAACGAGAGATGTAATCATCACCGTGAGTCCAGCGAGGTTTGTAGTAGGTCTGTTGATCTCAGGAACTTGTCTGGTCACCACGAGGGATGGGAGGAAGCCAGGAAGCTTTGCAGCAAGCAGGGCTCAGGGGGTTCTTTCTAAGAGATTTCCCCCTCAGGGAATTCTCCGTCAAAGGATTTTTCTTTGGGAGTTCTTCTCCAAAGTCCTTGGTTTAGTGAAGGCCTTTCAATCCCTCATTTCTCTGTTGTTTTTTTTTTCTTTTCTCTCTGTCTGTGTGACATATCTGGCCATACAGATAAGCCAACAGGGAGTGGTACCTTCGTTGTCATGCGCAATATCATCTTTTACAGTGATCAACTTCTACAAGCTGTACCCCGAAAAAGACTGCTTGCCCCTATTTCTGCTTATCTTTACAACCATAAGCAAAGGCACTGTGGCACAATGACACCCCCTAGATAATTTGCAGTTGTGAGTTAGAGTCTTATCATCAGAAAGGCCTCAAGAAGCAAACTTTGAGACAACAAAAGAACAGCTTTTGTCTTTCACACAGACTGCATCAAGTGTTGGTTTGTTGATTTTTGTTGTTGTTTTTCTTTTGTTTATTTATTTTAAAGTATTATTATTTATATATATTTAAGATGAATTACCTCTTCAAGACTTAAGATTGCTTTTGAATGATATCTTTGGTAATAAGAAACTGGAATTAAACTTTGGATTTTCATCACTTAAAATGGCTGAGTTTCAACTGCCATATGAAAAGTGCAATTGATTTCTGTTTAACTGTAATGGAACTTGTGTCTACAGTTTATTGAATTGAGTGACCAATGTGAAGTACAGTGAATCACAGTTCTGATGTGTACTCCATCTTGTGTGACAAATGGAGGGATGCAAACCTCTTGGAAATAAAGTTCCCATGTTTCCCTTCAGTTGGTTTACTGCAACTGTTATCTAGTACCAAGTAAGGGATGCTTTTAAGCAGAAACAAATTGTAGATAATCAACCACAGGGCTTTTCTAATGAATTAAATTACACCAGTGATACATTCTTATTGTTGCAGACAGTAATGTCTGATATTCAACAGCCCATGGGCAATAATATTGAGTAACTGACATAATCTCAACTGATATTAGTTATTGCCCTCCTATTTCTCACACCAGCAGAGGATTTTAGAACCGTAGGTTGGGACTACTAGTCTCAAATCCATTTCAAGAGGTCAAGAAGTGTTACTGAAAGTCATCAGGAAGAGATTTTATTCTGCTATGAAAGAAGGCGAGACACATAAAACAAAGTTCCATTCAAAGTTTGTTTCCTTTGCTCATTCAAAAAAGTGCTCTAAAAAGGTCTAAAATAATTTTTTATCCTTTTCTGTCATGTTACTGTCTCAACTTCTGTAGTGTTTGCATACCACCAGCACCTTGCATACGATGTGAAACTATGTTTTGGATTATTTTTACTGGTGGTTAGTGATTTTGCGCTTAACCTACTGAGTTCATGATTTTAGGGCTCCATCTTGAATTAGTTAAAAATTATTCAGTAGAAGCTTTATTTACTTTTAGTATAGTTCTACTCTAGATATGGGCAATTACATACTACTATTATTTTACATTCTTTTTTTCACACACACTCCAGACCCAAATTTTTCAATTTAATCTAATCAACACACTGAAAATCCCGTACAGAAACTATTTTTGTAGCAACATGATTTATATTGTTGTTATTTTCTTAGTCATCTCTGCAGATGTTATGTTCTTAACTTTCAATCCTTCCACATGCATTTTAAGTTAACCTCCATTTTATTAATGGATTTGGTCGTGTTATATTTTTGCAGCTCCACACACTGGAAAATTCTCTGACCACTGTCACACTCCAATATAAAAGTGGGAGGCGAGTAATGGTGGTTATGCAGAGAGGTCTTCCCGAGGAGGCACATATGTATTCAGAGATTATTTCATACGTCCCCAGGAGGTATACACATAAAAGTTTCTGGACCTGCCAACTACACCAATAAAAATGTCACGCTCCAATATAAAGGAGAGAGACATGGTTCTTTGATTATGTGTATACCCGGCATGAGATTAAGACACAATGGGTCAAATGTTAGCCCAACCAGTTTATTACAAATACTAGTTGCTTGGGGATATGGGGAAGGGAAGGTGGGCGATAGAAAAGAGATAGAAAAAAACAAGGAGTAGAAAGCAAGAGAAGAAGAGAACATCACCACCAGGGAGACCAGCAAGGTCCGTAGTAGGTCCATTGATCTCAGGAACTCTCTGGTCACCACAGGTGATGGGAGAGAGCAGTGAAGCTTCGCAGCAAGCAAGCCCTGGGAAGGGTTCCTCCACAGCAGTTTTCCCCTCAGGGAAAAGAAAACAATATTCTCCAGGAGTTCTCCAAAAGTTCTTCTCCCAAAATCCTTGGTTCAGTGAAGGCCTTTTATCCCCCATTTCTCTTTTTTTTTTTCTTTTCTCTCTGTTTGTGTGACTTATCTGGCCAAACAGATAAGCCAGCAGGGGATGGCACCTTCACTGCCATGCAGGAGCATTATCGTCTTTTGTGGAGGTCAGCTTCTCCCCCTATTTGTCCCTATTTCTGCTTATCTTCACAACCACAAGCAGACATTGAGGCACCATAACACCTGTTGGCAGTTATCAGTCAGAGTCTTATCACCAGAAAAGCCTTACGAAGCAAGCTTTGAGACAACAAAAGTAAAAACAGTTTCTGCCCTTCACAACCACAAACATTTTTTCAATTTTACGTGAAACATTTAATTCAATATCCTTTACCTATATTATATGAGGATTCAAGTGTGTGAAGTAAGAAATGTGTTTACAAACTGGAATTTCTAACCATAGAGGGCATCAAAGACCTGACACACAAACATTTTCCATAGGAAAAATAACATAAACATTGTTTATTTAAGTCACATTATACAGTGGCTCACCTCCACACTACATACCTTGACTTATATAAGAGCTTTCTGAAGATGTACATACAACTTCAGTTTGAAACATAATTATATTCTCTTTGAGATTAACAAAGTATATAATTGTTAGCTTTCTGATAATGAGTTATTTTTTTATAAAAATATAGGACTTTTATTAAAATTATAAATAAATAATATTATTTTGTTAAAATCATATCATTAAGGATTTGTTTCATGCAATTGAATTTGTATAGGACTATCAGTGCAATAACAGTTTCTCCAGGGTATAATAAAGAAAGCTGAGTTCTCAATTGTAGCTTGGTGGGTTTTATTTTTTTTTCCATACAGAGTAGACCACTCCTGAGAACAAAAGACAGTTGAGGCTTTGTTCTTCTCTCCATTCTGAAGGTGTTAAAAATACATGACTTTTCTTAAATTCTAGTGGAGTCATGACTGCTCAGAAACACTGATGTTCAAACCCTGGGTATCCAAAGATCATCTGCTTAAAAATGTTTGATTTTGTGTATAGCCTTATTTTCCTGCAACATTCTCCAAAACCTTACTCTGTTTTGCATTTATAATCTTTTACCACTCGCTTTCCTGTGTTTATAGCTCTTAAAATCTATCAGAATTATTTCTGAGGAGCACGTTCTATTTTNATGGTGGTTATGCAGAGAGGTCTTCCCGAGGAGGCACATATGTATTCAGAGATTATTTCATACGTCCCCAGGAGGTATACACATAAAAGTTTCTGGACCTGCCAACTACACCAATAAAAATGTCACGCTCCAATATAAAGGAGAGAGACATGGTTCTTTGATTATGTGTATACCCGGCATGAGATTAAGACACAATGGGTCAAATGTTAGCCCAACCAGTTTATTACAAATACTAGTTGCTTGGGGATATGGGGAAGGGAAGGTGGGCGATAGAAAAGAGATAGAAAAAAACAAGGAGTAGAAAGCAAGAGAAGAAGAGAACATCACCACCAGGGAGACCAGCAAGGTCCGTAGTAGGTCCATTGATCTCAGGAACTCTCTGGTCACCACAGGTGATGGGAGAGAGCAGTGAAGCTTCGCAGCAAGCAAGCCCTGGGAAGGGTTCCTCCACAGCAGTTTTCCCCTCAGGGAAAAGAAAAAAATATTCTCCAGGAGTTCTCCAAAAGTTCTTCTCCCAAAATCCTTGGTTCAGTGAAGGCCTTTTATCCCCCATTTCTCTTTTTTTTTTTCTTTTCTCTCTGTTTGTGTGACTTATCTGGCCAAACAGATAAGCCAGCAGGGGATGGCACCTTCACTGCCATGCAGGAGCATTATCGTCTTTTGTGGTGGTCAGCTTCTCCCCCTATTTGTCCCTATTTCTGCTTATCTTTACAACCACAAGCAGACATTGAGGCACCATAACACCTGTTGGCAGTTATCAGTCAGAGTCTTATCACCAGAAAAGCCTTACGAAGCAAGCTTTGAGACAACAAAAGTAAAAACAGTTTCTGCCCTTCACAACCACAAACATTTTTTCAATTTTACGTGAAACATTTAATTCAATATCCTTTACCTATATTATATGAGGATTCAAGTGTGTGAAGTAAGAAATGTGTTTACAAACTGGAATTTCTAACCATAGAGGGCATCAAAGACCTGACACACAAACATTTTCCATAGGAAAAATAACATAAACATTGTTTATTTAAGTCACATTATACAGTGGCTCACCTCCACACTACATACCTTGACTTATATAAGAGCTTTCTGAAGATGTACATACAACTTCAGTTTGAAACATAATTATATTCTCTTTGAGATTAACAAAGTATATAATTGTTAGCTTTCTGATAATGAGTTATTTTTTTATAAAAATATAGGACTTTTATTAAAATTATAAATAAATAATATTATTTTGTTAAAATCATATCATTAAGGATTTGTTTCATGCAATTGAATTTGTATAGGACTATCAGTGCAATAACAGTTTCTCCAGGGTATAATAAAGAAAGCTGAGTTCTCAATTGTAGCTTGGTGGGTTTTATTTTTTTTTCCATACAGAGTAGACCACTCCTGAGAACAAAAGACAGTTGAGGCTTTGTTCTTCTCTCCATTCTGAAGGTGTTAAAAATGCATGACTTTTCTTAAATTCTAGTGGAGTCATGACTGCTCAGAAACACTGATGTTCAAACCCTGGGTATCCAAAGATCATCTGCTTAAAAATGTTTGATTTTGTGTATAGCCTTATTTTCCTGCAACATTCTCCAAAACCTTACTCTGTTTTGCATTTATAATCTTTTACCACTCGCTTTCCTGTGTTTATAGCTCTTAAAATCTATCAGAATTATTTCTGAGGAGCACGTTCTATTTTCCCATTGTCAAGGCCATACAATTTTATAGAATTCCCAGTACTCTTTTGTAACAATAATTATTGCTTTGATGTGTGAAACTTTGACTTTATTCTCATTTTTTTTAAAGTTCTTCCTGCAGGAGTTGTCCATGTAACTTTGTTATATGAACACGATAGCAAGTACAACTGTTTCTGTTTACCTGATATTTATTTGTATGGTATGATCTATTTTATTTTAAAAGTTGTTGCCAGAGGGAAGAAAGGAAAGGTTGTCAATTCATCTACTCTTGACTACTGCACACAGTGAAGTGAACCTCAGAAAGAGTTCACCAGAAAGAATTGAGAAGTTTCACATACTAGCTTCAAGGAAACAGTGTGTCTTAGAAAAAGAGTGCCTGAACGAAAGAAAGTGCAGACTTTCCCATTCTACTAGCTCTTCTATTATGGAATTGTACCTGAGGTTATCAGTGTTTCTAGTTAGCCTTACACTATTAGGTACTTAAACATACAAAAACATAGGATGAAGACTATGTGCTGAGCATCTTTCAGTTTTTAAACACTGTCATAGAATATTTACATCAAGCTGAGTGGTGAGGTTAATGCACTGGAGGGAAGGGATGCCATCCAAAGATGCCATCCACTTGTGAGGTGGGTTTGCGTGAAAAACATGCAGCTCCATGAGGTCAAGCACAACATGCAACATCTGAGTCAGGCTGATTCCAAACATGAATACACAATATGAGTGATGAGTGGATACAGACCAGCTCTACTGAGAAGGACTTTGGGATACTAGTAGATGATAAGTCAGACATGAACTAGCAACGTGAGCCTATAGCTCAGAAAGCCAATTGTATCCTGGGATGCATCAAAATAAGCACTGCTAGCAGGTAGAAGGAGTTGATTGCTCCCATCTTCTATGCTTTCATGAGGTCCCACCAGGCATACAGCATTCAGCTCTTGGGTCTTTATCATAAGAGTCACAGACTTGTTAGAGTTGGTCCAGAGCCAAGCCAAAAAGATGATCAAACTGCTGGAGCATCTCTCATGTGAAAAAAAGACTTAAAAAATTCAGGTTATTCAACCTAGAGAAGAGAAGGCTCTGGACAGAACAGCTGTCTCACAGTATTTAGAGGTCTATAGGAAAGATGGTGAGAAATGCTAAGGCAGTGTAGCAGTGGAACAAGGGGTAACAGTTTTAGTCTAAAAGATTTGCATTAGATATAATTAAGAAATTTTTATTATGACGGTGGTGAAGCAGTGGAACAGGTTGCCCAGAGAGGCTGTGGATACCCCACTGAACTCAGATTGGCTGGAGAATTAAGGAAACTGATCTGGGAGCTGTTTTCCATGGCAGGGGGATGATCATTTCCAACTCAAGCCATTCTATAATTCAGTGATTTGCTGCTGCTTACTTTTGAGAGTAGAGATATGATCAAAACTTGTCTCATACAGAATATTCACTAAAGAGGACAAACTATTTTTTACCACACACTACACTTTTTAATTGGTGTTATATGAGGCTTTATAAAATTCTAATGGATTTTGATATATGCTTTGCTGATACCACTGGAGCTTTTATGGGGTAGATTTGGTACCTCTTACAGAACAGATTCCTGTGTAGAGGTCTGCAGTGGTGAACTGCAATAGCATTTCATCATTATGAAATGTTAAGAGTAGTTAGGTTAGCCCAATCACTGCCTCATAGTAATTACATTGAGGATTGGGTTTATTTTTTATCACTTTCTCATTCACCTTAAGACACATTGTTTTAATGTACACATTGACACATTGAGATGGATCATTTATGGGGGTGATGGACTCTACTGCCATTAAATTTTAATACATCATTAGTTTTCTAGGCAGATGTAAAACAAGGACTGATAATTCTGTTCTTCATTCCCAAGTTTAACTTAAAAGTCCGTGACCCCTCTTGAGTGAGTGGTCATTAAAATAGTCTATACTATGGTCATTTTCATCTCCAGAGTATTTAAATATTAGGAGTTAAAAAAAAAAGTCATGCAAATTTTGTCTAAGACTGGAGCCTATTAATTTCTTCATTAAAAAAAAAAATTGACTTATCTTCAAATGTATGAGTGAACCTTTTGGATTACTTCGTCCTCTTTGCATGAGGTGAAATTCTATCAAAAATAATTGGATGATGGTCAAAGTATTTCAGGCACTCAGTCTGACAAGATTTAAGCATATTCATTTTTCAGGTTTTAATTAAGCCCTTCAGCAGGAAGTTTCTGTGGAAGCAAGAAAAAACAAAGGTGCTTGACCACAGTAGCACTATAGATGAGGTAAAATGGTAAAATACTCAGAAATATGAGTCAAGAAAGTATAATATCATGGTGTAAAGCTGAATATAGAGAGCTGACTTAAAAAAAAAAAAAAGAAAGAAAAATTAAAACCACAACTAATTTATTGAGATCATCAGTTCAGGGTTTATTTTTGGATGGGGAATTTAATCTTGACCAGAGTAGCCAAGAGTTCTCCAGATGGCAACAGAACCTCCACTACTAATATCCTTGCAGTGATGTTTTCCACTGTGAGTCACTGAGTTCTTTTTCTGCTGATATGTGTTAACAGTTGCTAATGTGAATTTAAAATTATTTCAATAAAGTTCAGCCAGTACAACTGGAATTGCCTTTGGTCTCCTAGCTTTCCTGGACTCCTAGTTCTTCCAGGGAATTGATCAGCATATTCTGGTACACAAATATCACACAAATAGTGCTTCGCAGCACAATGCTTCTCAGATATAAACACAGGAGAAGCTGCCTGGGGGACTCACACAAACTGCCTCAAACCCTTCACAAAGAGCTCCTGTATCCATTATTCAGTCACTTTATTGTAGAGCTGTTGAGAAACTAAATCAATCATATTGTGAATCTGCCCTCATGTCCAGTCAATCTCTTGGTTTGTCTTACATTAGTCCTGTTTCATCTGTACAAAGATTAGATACAGGGCTCCTGCATTATTCAGGAAATGAGGTCTCTGTGTGTGGGGTGGGCACAAAAGCTCAATGGCCACACCAAATTTACAACAAACTTAAAAACTCCACAGGTTTTGCCACATCACTTAAACAATATAGTGACTTTGCAAGACAATAAAAAGCAAAACATGCAATAGATGATTAAATTTTCATTTTAATTTCAGATCTCTAGGAAAAAAAAAGAGAGAGAGAGAGAAATTTAAGTTAACTGTGCATTTGAGAGAGAAAAAACATTTTTTTCAATATCTATCTAGAAAATTATTATTAACTTTTATATACAAGAAAGTAGTACCATAAATACATGTGATTATTTACTTTCCAGTATAGCCAAATGTTCTTAGAAAGTGTGAGTTGATTTGAATAATATAAAATGAATTGTTGTCAGAGATTAATTGCCTGTACAGATAGTTACTACACAGGAACTCAAAAATTTTGGTGATATTTATCCACAGTTTTTTGATTTGAAATGGATACATGGGAAGAAATTACAACAGAGTAAGCCTGTGATAAAACAATCTAACTTTAATGGAATTACATGATTCACAAAAAAATGGCTTTTTTTTTTTTTTTCTAACTTTTGTCAAATCCCTGTGTGAAAGACAACAACTGTTACATGTCTCAAAGCTTGCTTTCTGAGAGCATTTTTTGTGATAAGACTGGCTCATCTAGGAGGGGAGTGGTGGGTGTCACACAGCAACACTCTGTTGACAGTTTTACATTTGAAAGCACTTCTTTGAAGGTGTTTGCCTTTGAGAGTGCTCAGGAGTATTTACTGGCCTATGACCAGATAAATGGTAAGGGAGGTTGGGGGACGATACCATTGTATCCTGTGAAGGCAAGATATATTCTGGGCATCTCCCTGCTCCTTCTTACCTGCTGGCAAGGCCTGGAAGATGGGAACAAAGGAGTTCCTGTGGAGATCCAAAAGCCAGGAGCTGGCTCTCCAAAAAGAGCCGACTCGACCACTTTGTACTTACTTTGTCCTTCATTAAGAAAATAGCGAAAGAGGAAAAAGAAGTCATCATTGTCAGCCGAACAACAGAACCTTCAATGACCCTTTGCTACTGGAGACCAGCATCTGAACTACAGACCTCGCCGGACCCACGGTGGAGACTATCTCTCTTGCTTTCTACAAAGACTCCATGCTTTTTAATTTCTTTTCTCTTTTCTATCGCCCATCTTCCCTTCCCCATATCCCTAAGCAACTAGGATCTGTAATAAACTGGTCGGGCTAATATTTGATCTGTTCTGTCTTGCCATCAGGTATACATGTACTAAAATAACCTCTTCTCCCTCCTACAAATTGGAGTGAGACACACTAATTTTTAAAAAACTTACATTAGGTTCTTCTTGTTTTCCTCTGTGGGATGAATGAAAACATAGGTTGCAGAACATACTTTCATAATAAGCCAAGGTTTGTAAATTCTGCAAATCACATGCATGCTATGCATAAGGGTTGTCACATTATGAATTAGTATTATTCAGTTAATTAAATAAGTACTTAAATTTGAATTAGTATTATTTATCAATTAATTTGATATTTTTTGCTTTTACAGGGCCATCATGTATGTTTTGAACATGTAAATTTTTGTTTATTTCTTCAGACATATTTTTGATAAATACATAGCAATTAAACTGGAAACAGTTTCCTGTGGAGGCTTGTTTCTCTGTTTATTTTGCTTGGTGGTTTTTTTTTTTATTATTTTTTTCTGTCTTAGTCTGCTGTTTTTGTTTGTTTTGGCAGAGCTGGAATAAAATCTTGATTTTCATTCATTGTTTGCAGTATGGCTGAAAAGAGTGTAGGTGTATCAGCGTGCTTGCTGTTATTTTTTCTATCACATGTAAGTATAAAGAAATATGATCTAGTTCCCTCTTTGTAGAGATAAAAGGTGACCCCCTCAATATCTGCGTGTGTATGGAGTTCTGCCTCCTTGGTCATTTGGGTTGACAACTCACCAACTTCAACACCAAAAGAGAAAAACAAATGTAGACAATACTGCCTGAAATTGCTGTACCCACTAGGTATTGAGAAAACTGATACATATTTCACTAGGGTGTCATGGCAGTTGTGTGCACAGATAAATGAACTTTTCTAAAGCCTTCCTGTTTTCCATGCTGGAATCAATTTCTTCACTATAACAGATGAAACACCTTAGAGCTTCTGAACAGTAATGTAAGTGGAAGTTTTACTTCTGACGTGGGAGTGGTAACGAAGAAGATTGTATTTACAGAAACATCCTTTCTGAGAGAAAAGTAAAAGACAGTTCAGCTTTCACCACTAGAGTAAGAACCCAGGAGTCTTTCAGTGAGAGGAAATAAAGACAGAAATGCAGAGTGCTCCATTTTTACCTACACCCAGATGTTTCAGGACAAATAGAGTTGCTATTTTACAAAGACTGATTTTACAGAAAAATAAGGAACAAACAGCAGTCCTTACAGTATTGTTTTCAGAAATCTCATAAGATACTGCTTTCTTATTCTAGGTATGTTTAACAGTTCAGCTGATACTCTTTTCCTCTTCCTGAAATCACTGTCTACCCAGAGTGTTGGATGTACATACACTACTTTGTACTTCCACTACTTGTTTGCTTTTGTTGTAAGTATTCATTTCCCGCCCC
>VXAB01002300.1:0-151650 GCA_013399175.1 Odontophorus gujanensis
CTTACTGAACCTCATCCCATTTAACACATTAATCCCATTCCACACAGTTTATTCTGTTACTGAGTTCACAGTTTACAATAATGTGAATGTTTCTCTGGCTTTGCAGTAGACGGGCACATTACACTGAATGTAAAACCGTTTATCCATGCTATCTTTTAGCTATAGATGTCTTCAATTGAAAGGGTTCTTTTTTGTGTGTCCAGAGAACTTTTTTTTTGTTTGTTTGTTTGGAGTCAGCTGCTTAAATAGGTAGTGACAGAAGAGAAGAGGGTTGTTAAGCTGCAATCTGGTGATAGTAGGTGCTGGTTGTGATACCTCTTCAGTAGTAGAGGCTTACATATGATGAAACTTTCCCTGCCTCACTTGCCATGTCCATTGATCTTACTTTCATGTATGAGCCTTTGAAGCCTGGAGACTGATAAACCTCTGACAAGTATTGTTAATTGAGTGATGCTCTTGAGATACCACCAAAACTATTGGAATACGCTTCCTGGTAGCTCACTGAAAGCTTTGTGTTTGCTGCAGTTGTATCTTTGCAGCACAGCTTTTTTTTACTTTAAAAAAAAAAAAAACTTAAATACTGATAATTTTATAGTCAAATAGTATTTTGCTTGCACTGTGAGCAAACCTTTCAGATAAAAAAATACATATATATACACTTCATTATTAATTGCATAGCACTGCCTAGAAGCACAGTTTGACTAAGAATGCTGTGTCAAGAAACGTTTCTTGTAGAGCAAGAGTCAACATTAAAAGCTCCTTCAGAGGTGATTTAGGCTGAGTAGATGAAAATGAGTACACAACATGAAAGAAAACAAGTAAAATTTAAACTGTATTGTTGGGGTTGCTATTTGATAGTTCTTAAGGCAATTTAATTCACAAGGTATTTTTGCTGCTTGAAGAAGCAAGTCTTGATGCATAAGTTGGAGGGGGGGGAAGCAAGTGTCATGCTTACTTTTCAAGTAAATTGGGGGCTTGGATTTTTTTTTTATATAACTCCTTAATCATAGGCACTTTTGCGTTTTGCATTGTTGGATCTCTGCTTCTTTCAGGGGATTGGTTTTGAATTCAAAGCAATTTGCAGTGTATGAGAATGTTTTGCAGAGCAGGAGATCTACATGAACTAAGATATAAAGAATAAGCACTATGTTAAAAAGTTTGGCATCACAGGGCACTTCCCAGAAAACCTGGAATTGGGCAGATGAAAATTTCTTGAGCATTATATAACTCTAACTTCACAAAAAATACTACTTGATGCCAGGGAAAAATTGTGTGGTACTGTCTGCACAAAAGCTGAGTTCTGTGAGCTTCCTAGAAGAATTTCTCTTTGAGTAGTTAATTTTCAATTTTTGCTGCCTTTCGCTATTGCTGATGCTAATAAGCAGAGGTTTGCAACAAAAGGAAACAGAACTAGATGTGCAGCACCAGCTCCACACTATTATGTGTAAAGTGCACCCTGTTGAAGCAAAGTGTTTCCACGGTAAAAGAAAAGCTAAGCCATCCACAGGCTGGGAGGGAAGAAATCTGAGTTCAGTTTACTGACACTAAGCACTGTTATGATCCCTAGCTCTAAGGCCAAAGTACTTGTCTGACTCTTGCTCTGCTGTTGCACGTAGATTTGTCTGATTACATCTATGGGCTGCATGGACTCCTTTAGGCAATTCCGCCCAGAGCCTGTCCAGTGCAGCTGCTTCTTCTCAGCAGGCAGTGGGCAAGGCAGTGGCAGTAGCCAGCTCCTAGTGCTTTCCTAGGGCTTTTCTCTTCCAGTTTGAGCTACTGTGTATGCTATGAAGACAGATAATGGTTTGTTGTTCTGGTACTGCTTGAAAATACAAGTATATGTGCAATGTGACACCAGTGTATGGCAAGTGAAGAGCTGTGGCACAGCCTACCTCTGCTGTTAGACTTAAAAATGGAAAGCTTTCCATTTGGAAAGATTGAATGTGTTGGCTTGCATATTTTTTTTCCGTTGTTTGGCTCTATTTCCATGAGTATGCACAGAATGATCCTTGGAAAAGGTTAAAAAAAAAATCCTTTTTTTCTTGGATAGCAATGCAAAGAACTGCTTCTTGAAACTATGTGCCAGTTTGTTCTAGAGACAGTCTGAAGCCATCCACATTCTTTGAATTACTATACTGTGAGTGATTGGAAAGTCTTTTTCTTTATAATGTTAGGAATGCATTCTTAATTTTTTGGTTCACCTAGTTAATCTTCGAGTTCTTGATTGCAATGACATTATGCAATGAATGTCAAACCTCCAACATATAGTCATCACGGTTCATTATTATTAATACCAGAGGACAGCCAAAAGCTACATAGTCAAACTGTACATCAGCAGAAACACCTCAGTTAAAGATCAACAAATAGTGGTGTTTTTTGTTTGTTTTTTTTTTCATGCAAAATGAGCACCGTATAGTAGAGACCTGAAGTGATATTAAAAAGAGCTTGAGTCTGTATCTCGGATCTGAGATACAGATGGGTTGCATTGTTGATGGATTAGGGGTTTTGTGACTTACAATTTGGGTTATATGTGACCAGATGTGCATGCATGGATGCATATATGCAGAATTAGCTTTCTGAGTTCTAGTACTTCATTTTTAAAACCTTAGTATTTTATCCAGCAGTATGAGTGAGAGGAATTGCAGTTAATCTTACTAAGCTTTTGCTGTAGCTACTTGCTGGGTACATTTAGTCTGACGAGACCAATTTGACAGTACTAACACTGGTACTGTGTGCCTTGACAAAAATGGTTTGTAAATGGGAGAAAAAATAAAGGTACTGAATGGAGTGCATATAGGATACTTCATGGTCTTTACTCAGCTTGAAATAAGATTGTAGAACTCACTGAAAATCATTTTTTGAGTTGAAACTATCACACAGAGAACAAGGGGATCATACAAGGTTTATTGTAAGTGAATAACTCTCAAATATTGTATCTGTGTTCAATAAAGGCTGCCTGGAAGGCAGGCTGTATCTTACTCCTCAAGGTCTTAGTACTGAAAGAGTGCCTAAAGAGTGACATGATATCCCTACTGGTCTACTTCATTCTCTTATAAGTATACAAGTCATGTAGAACTTCAGATGAAGGGCTTTTATTGGGAGATGAAACTTTGAAATCGCAGGCATGTGACTCATCCTAGCTAAGACACATGTCCCGGATAAAGAATGTGTACATTTTTGTTAACTGTAGCAAAATGTTTGGAAAGGTTATGAAAAACTGTCAGAGAATTAAGTAGTGTAAAGACTTAACAGGTTGCGCCACTTTGAATTTATCATTCCAGAATTGACTCTGTTGTGCAAAACTTCTTGGTTTTGAATTAATCCTTATACTCTTCCACAACTGGAAACCTTTTATTGTTCAAGCTGAGCAAGGCTGAAGCCAAGATTCACTTCTGCATCACTCCCTTTGGCCTTGACAAAGCAGGGCCATGCAGTGCAGTATCTACTGCTTGCAGCACCTTCTGTGAAGATGCGTATTTTCTTGCATGAAGTCTGCAGGCCTAAGCTTCTAATTCATGGATGTAATGTATGCCACTGTGAGAGCGTTTGCTTATCTTGGCTAGAGTAACTATGTCTAAAAGCATTCACCTTTTATTAAAAGAAAAGCCTTCTTATAATGTACTGAAGGGAACAATTTCATTTTGGTGCTCCTATTTCTCTTGCAGAGTAGAAACTGTACCCACTTAGTAACTGAATGCCTTTCAGCAGTGCATTAAGTAGCATAACTTGAGAGGTTAACATCTCTTTTGTACCTTTAGGTGTCCTGTAGCTATTATCTAAATCCTTCATAGTTTTTTGTTTGGTAACAGAATGCCCAAATCTTTCAGATAAAGATGTGTGGAGCTTCATGGTTAAGTTGGAAAGAGAGGGTCTTGTCTGTTCTTAATGACACTGCCACTTGAACTGAATCTGTCTAACCAAATTTGGAATTTTCTGTTAGCAGAGGGTATAGTAGCCATAATTTATTCAAAATGCTAAGCGAAAAATGACACGGAGGCTCAACTTGTCTTGAATACTGAAGTGTCAAAATTCTGTGAATGACACACTTCTCATCTTGTATAATTCTGTGTCAAGTAGCTATTTGAGACCACCACAGCCATGTTTAAATGGTCCTCTATAGAAGACCTGTTGTCACTTCTCTTATGAGACACTAGTGAACTTCTAAATAAAATTAAACATCTTATGTTGGTGGATGAAGCATATAAAAATGAAAGCTCTAAGACCAACATATGGAATGATTTACATTTCTCAATGTCTGCCAGAAACCCAAAAGCTTTTGTGCTTCAAAATTTGTTGAATATACTTCTTGTGAAATGTAACCATTTTTTTTCCTTTTTGCTGCTGGTAGCAGTCTTTAATTTGTGTGGAAGAAGTTTAGCTGCCTTTAATGTGAAACACAGCAGTAGCAGTGCTACTAGGGGAAGCTGGATAGGTAGGATGAATTTCAGTGTGAGTGAATGTTTGGGCTTCTGCACTGTGAACAGGCTGGATTATTTTTGAAATTTCATTAATAAGTTTGTTTTGACCCTCAGAGCTTTATGGGCAGACTCATCAGGAGCTAAACACCAACCCAGGCAGGATTATTGTGGAAAGTCACTCTGTTGGAGTTCCGTTTTTTAATGGCAGTAATAGCACAGTTCACTGTCATAAACACATCATATATGGCTATCGTCCAGTTGGAAAGATGCTGTAGTTGTATTGGCTCTTGCTGATGAGGGATGAGATCAACAGGCTGCTGGTCTTGGCTCCTTTTTTTCTGGGTATTATGGAATAAATCTGGCTTATATTGCTATTGGGGTAATGTTCATATTTTGCTGATTTGAAGCAGCCTGCATAATGCTTGACTTCGAATGAATTCAACTTCCATCCAAGTTGTAAGAGTATCTTGTACCTACTAAGTATGTAGATGTTCATTTCCCTCATGTGAAGGATATTCTTTTGCTTCAAATTTTCAACCACGTTTGGCTGTGAAGAGTCAATTAGTTAATGTGCTAGTGGTCAACAAAAACTGTGAAAAGCTGTCCTTAATAGAGGCATCTATGGAAACCACAGCTAACCTACCTGCTACAGGTGCTGTCTACTTGAGCCAGGGAGATGCCTGCTGGAAAATGCAGGTGTGGTGCTGAGTGGTGATCAGGTCAGGTAAGAGCAAGAATTGAGTGTTCTAAGTGTGGTATTGCCTTCTCCCAGGCCTGATGGGGATGCAGTGAAATGCCATATCATGTTTTCTCAGCAGTCTTTTGCACACCATGCTTAAAATCTTCCTTATTGTCCAAGTAGATAGTTCTTCACACTGTGAAGTCACGTGTTAATAGGTTAAGATCTGGTCAGCAGCATTAGGGCATGGTTGGCCTTGAAAGGCCTATCACCATGATGCTGTCAGGCCTCTTTAGCTCTCTGGGGTCTTTGGGAATCCAAGCCTATCTTAGGTGTCATCTCTCTTCCTTTATCTCGTTTCCTATACTGCTCTGTCTGTACTTAGGTCATAACTGAAGGCTGACCTAAGACCACCACATGTGACCCCATGAGAGCTCCTGGTGTCCTGCCCCTGTTCTGTTTGCTTTGCTTTATCTTTCCTGCTGTAGCTATCAACTTTGCTGACAATGTGGATGATTTGCACCTGTTTCCAAGAGAGCAGGGAAGTATTTTTAACCTGTCTGCTCTAATCAAGACTTCTAAGGTGTCTAGTTTCTGCTGTTAAAACAAGAACAAGCTTGTGTGTGAAGTTAGAGAAAACCTGTTAGTTATGCTTCAGCAAATCTAACAAAGCTCTGAGTGGGGACTGGAGTCTGCATTGATTGTGTATTGAACTCTTGCGTGCAATCATTTTTAACTAGCTGTACTGTTCAATGTGAATTAATTAATAGATCGGAGTATTGAAGAATGTGTTTTTCTTACAAAATTCTGTGTTCTGTTAAGATGAGATACATCATTTTTCTGGATAAAACTATGTATGGATGGCTTTTTTTTTTCATTTTTGTAATCTAAACTGTTATAGATCACTTTTTAAATATAGGCGCATGTATTATATATGAAGGATGCATTTTGTAACAGAAGAGCATAATGATAGCACTGGAAAGAAGATTCCATATGCTTAGCTTGGATGTAATACGTAATTTGTGCAACTGTGGTAATACAATAAAACTGACGTTGTTTATGCAGCCATACATCACAATTTGCAGATTTATAACTAGATGATGTCAACTTGAAATAAAAGAATTTGGGAAGTGAACTTCTTCCTTTAAGGAAAGGGTTATGTGTGTTACTTGGTGCTCTTTGAGCCAACTGAATATGTTTTGTAAGCCAGCAGACTTTTTTCTGAACTTTTGTTAATTTTTTTTGTAAAGCTATCAGATACTGCTGTGTCACACCTATCTCTGAATGTGACTGGCAGCAGTCTGACATTAGATTGGGTGAAAAGGGTGCACAGTACAGAATTCATCCTCTGTTAGGCCCTTTGTGTGAGTGAAGCATTGCACTTATTGAGAACAGTCTGTGGACACTACACAAACAGAATGAAAGAACAATGCAGTGTTCTACATCTGTTGATGTAAGAGGTGCTCTTCTGAAGAATGTGGGACTAGGATTTGAAGAATCCTCCAGAAATGTGTGGATTTGACATAATTGCTTCAGTGCAAGGTAGGGCCAAGGTGTTGCTTGACAATAATAAAAGGCAGTATGATTTAGTGAACAGGATATGGATTGTCTCTTATTGAGTTTGTGTATATAATCTTAGAGAAATTAACATTTTATATAAAATGATAGACTAAATCTGTAGGTAGAAAATGTTTTGCTTTTTATAGTTAGTACATGGAAATGCTTTTTTCTGAAGTAAATTCAACTTGTATATTTACAAGTATATTTACAAGTATTGTTCTTAAATCCAGAAGGGCTGAAGAAATTGCCTAGTAAATAACATACAGGCTGCTTAAGCACAAAAGCAAAGGGTTTTTTTTGGAATAAGAACTTCTACTTATTCCTGGTTTAAAAAAAGAAAGGGGGGGAAAAAAAAACTGAGCAGTTTTCTGAAGCACCCCAGCACAGATCCTGATGTACTGACAAGTCATACTCCTCTGCATTGACTTTGCCTGTGAGGCAGCTGTAGCAATTCTCTAAGAGTGAAAAATAAAGCTGGGGTTGTGTAACTTAACCTGGGGGAGGAGGAGGACATTCCTGGTGTTGAAGAGAAATCTGTCAAGGCCTGGGCATGTAGGCTTGCTGGGGGAGACTTATCTTGTGCAGGCTTCACAATTCTTACAAGCAGTGTACTGGGAGGTAATCTGGGTAAGCTGAGTGTTGGAGGAGGCAGAGCTATTCCTTGGCTGCCTCATTGCTTCAAATGTCACAGGGGTCTGCACTGATTTTAGATTTACCCAGCTTCTGCATTTCTCACCTCTGGGATTCCTGTCCTGAACTGCCTTAATTGTTCCAGCTCCTGTACTCTTCTACTATAGCCACCCCAGGTCTTCTCTCCTGTGCTTTGAGGATTAGGTTCAAAATAAAGCCTCTCAGCGTAGTGAAATTGGCACGCAGGATTTGTGTCAGGCATGGAAGTGTGGCACAGCTCGCAGCACTGAAGC
The DNA here is from genome assembly GCA_013399175.1 of Odontophorus gujanensis. Lineage (NCBI taxonomy): Eukaryota > Metazoa > Chordata > Aves > Galliformes > Odontophoridae > Odontophorus > Odontophorus gujanensis. The sequence continues at coordinate 7,581 of VXAB01002300.1, forward strand.
ATGGCCAAGGAGTGGCCTGGTGCATTACTTCATGGAACTGGTGCTCTTGCAGAGTAAGATTGGTCTCTGGTAAGTTAAGATGAGGTTTAAAGTCTGTTATTGACATGCCTCTGAGTTCTGTTATGCTTGTCACCCAAAGTGCAATTACCCAGGCTATGCCATAACACTGAGCTTAAAACACATGGGCAGAAAGCCAAATTCTACACTTAGCACGCACTTTAAATAGAAAACTACAGTGCAACTGACCTGCAGGTACCTCCTATAAAGAAAGCTGGTGTTCCTAACTGCTAAAGGCTTCTTCATTTAATCATGAATGCATTGATAAATGCTCTTTCAGAATATATATTCATCAAAGTAATGTTTGGTCAAAGCTTAAAGTGCAAAGTAGGGTTTGAGTTTCAGGCAGAATATAAAATCTTCACCTGTTCTAATTTTGTTAACTTTTTGTTAATAGGTACAGTGACAAGAACACACCTTACTTTCTGCTCTGACACTATATAAACCATGGCAAATAGTCAAGGTTTGCAGCACTAGACCATTGAGATCATCTTGTAGTGTTTAAGTATGTCTGCATTGCAGCAGTGGCATAATATACCCATTTCAAGCGCCACAGTGGCCTAGCAGCAGCACCACAGTATTTTAACACTGGTCATGAAGTGACCCTGTGTGCAAGTAGGTTCTGCAGTCTGCGCCTAATTCCAGGTTGCCATGGCTAAGCAGCCACCAGGTCTGAGCTCTCTGGGGCAGTGCTTGTGCAGGTGCAGCTGTAAATCAGCATGAGAGTTGCAGCCACTATACCTTTGTAGGTGTAAACCTGAGAGACTGCTCATGCTGCTCCAGATGCTGATGGTACAGTAGGGTACAGTAGCTTGCTGGTGGGAGAACTCAGCTGGTTGCAGTGTTTCTGCTGGCTTTTCCTGCCTTTTGAAGGCTGTCAAGTCTGATCAAAGCACTGTGTGGAGTCTCACTTCCCTACTTTGACTTTTGTGGAAGTAGCAGAATCTGAGGCCTTGGTCCCAGGCAGCAGCTTCCATGGGAGATCAGAGGATGACAGGAGCAGCTTAGGCCTCAGTTTATATATACGTATATATATATAATATGTGTATATATATATATACACACACATAAACATAACTGTGGGGATTACTTATTAATTTGTGTGGAACTTCCATCATATTGAAGTAAAAATGTATATGGGTGTTTATTTTGAAGACTTAGCTGAGTTTGATTTTTCTAATGTACTGAGCCACTTTCTACTTCTCATAGTAACAGAAAACAAAATAGAATGAGGCTTCAGTAAATTATTGAAAGCTACAGCACAGGCATGCATACACTTGATTTAAATGTGTACCTTTGTGATCACAATCTTCCCCTTCATTACCTCAATGCCCTGGAATTTAAGCATCAGACTTCCAGCTTTACAGGAAGCCTCACTTCCGACGATGTAATCAAAAACAAATCTGTTTCTACAGAGGAGGAAGAGTACCTATTAAGGAAACACGAGATTCTTGGGACAGGAGGTCTCAAAAGCTAATAAAAGCTTAGGAAAGAGGGCTGATTTCAAAATGACTACTGCTGGCACTTGATTTCTTAGAAGTCATGGTGAACTGATAGGAAGCCCAGGATAGATGAGCTGAGGTGCTGGTGTTGATGAAGCAGTTGTCTTGGCAACTGCAGTCACTTAAATATCTCTAGGAAAATAACTAGCGAATATTCAGACTGGGAGATGGCAGTGGTTGTCAGAAGAACTCAAAGCAACGAATAGCTTGAGATTTATATAAGTAATGAACTTGACTACAATGGCAAGTAGCTGTTTTCAGTGGTGGAGTCCTTCAGCTGTGGAATGCTGATGGCTGTACTCTTACAGGCACAGTATGTTGGTCTGCTTTTTTGCTGCATGAAGCAAGGTCCTTGTGGGGGAAAAATACTGACCTCTCTGGATGCATTCATTCCCATAGTAATGGGAGATGAATGTGCTGGGAATTCTGGAACTACTGGAGTGCATCATTTTCTAGCCCTGCTGTTCAATGGAGACATACAAACACTGCAGTAAAAGCTGGTGTGAAACAAACTATGAAAAAAGATTACATATGAGAATTGAGTTTTATTGTCAGAATAAAATTGCAGAAGCTGCAACTGAGTCAAAAAATTTTTCAGGCTCTCTTAGTGCTTATCATGGTGAGAAATTGAGACTTCTTACAGTGTGTTTTGTTAATTGTGATGGTACATGCTGTTTTGTGGTTCAGTAGGTAAAGCTGGTAAGTTTTAATCTTTTCCTTTGGAACGCTTAATTCTCTTTTATATTGGCACAAAAAACAAACCCCAGAGAAAGGCTGACTGAATAAAATGAGCAGAGTTTGAGCCAATTGTTTCCTGCTGCCACAAGCATATTTGTAACTGCCAACTATGACAGGTATTTCTACAGGCACTGAATCTTGAGCAGAACACCAGGTGCTAGTAGATGTTACAGAAGACTAAGTGTACATTTTCTGCCTCTCATCTAAGAGATGACTTGTGTGCTTCTTTGTGTAACTTGGGTAAAAGTCGTGGTCAAAATCTTTCTAATGAAAGTGTGAACTCTAAAGTCGTTTCTTACTGAAAGAGATAGTAAGGGGTGAAAGCTGGTGGTAGGAACCATTTCTTATCAGCATTTTCCTCTCCTCTCTTTGGCAGGAAAAACCCAATCCTACAGCAATAAGAACAATCACTATAATCATATCTGTAATTTTCTTTCCTGTGTATTTAAAACCTACCTAGCTCTGGTGTACAAGATACTAGGCAGGTTTGAAGTTCCTGTGATACAGATCCAGTTGGTGTTCTAGTTAATTCAGTCAAAGTATCTGTCATTTGATCAGCTATTTCTGCTTTTAACTGTGCTAAAAAATACAGCTAAGTCTCTTCTAACTTTCTCTTCTAGCAATGTAAGCCAGTGTTACAATTTGTAGTTGATTGGACTTCTGTATCCTTGCCAAATTAAGAGGGAAGTCTTCCTTGGCAAGTGACATCAGCTTCTGCAGTACTGAAATGCTGAAGTAAAAAAAAAATCCAGTCCTTGGCATAATGCAGATAATAATGGCAGATTTGTTTTCTTGGTGGTGTTTTGTTTTTGTTTTTATTTTACTTTTTTTTTAAGCGGAAGGAGCAATGACAGAGATGTGTAGTTGTTTTTCCCTCTGTCTGGCTTTTTCCTACTGTCTGGCTAATAAGCTTTTAACCTCTCGCACATCTTCCTCTGAGCTTCCAACGTGTCCTTATACCACAGAAGTGCTAATAGCAGATGGTGTGCTCAAAGCTTTTAAGTCTTCTGAAACTTCATCTCATGCTATGATTAAGGTTCAGAAATCACCTTTGGAAATGGTGCTGCACCTTCCAAAATCTTTTTATTGTGGGCGAAGAATACTTTAATAAAAAGCGAGAGTACAGGATGAAATCTATATAACCTAATGTGAACCCTTTGAATTCTGCACTAATAGTGAGCTGCTCAGCTGTTAGGATCTGCTGCTCTCATTTTGTCTACTTTGACTATTTTAACAGCTGAAAGTTCCAAAAAGGCCTGGTACAATCAAAACCACCCTCTTGTCAAAATGAAGCTTGATATAGGGAGCTTGATAAGCTTTGCACATGAGTAGTCTGGGTTTTCTGAAAAGAGCATATGGTAGCTGACACTTCAGCTGGTAGATGACTTGGTAATTATAGCTCCTTTGTCAGAATTCCTTTGCCATTTCATGGGGCTAACAGCAAATTAAGCATTTCTTTGTATATGTAAGGAGAGGCATGCTGCTAAAAATATTTGGTTTCTGCACATCTTCAGTTGTTCTATCCAATTGTATTGGGCCAAAAGCCCGAAGCCAGTTCTATGAGTTCTTCTAAAATGTGTGAGTAATTCTATGGGTGTCAGGCAAGCTTTCTGCTGAATGGAGAAGGGTCTTGATTCTATGGTTGAGCTCTCCTAAGGCAGGACAAGGGAAGGATGGTTTTTGTTCTGAGATTTTATTATACAACTTTGTCATGATTTCTTAGAGATACTTTGCTTGAGTTTTTTCTCTAGCTTCCTCGTTACCAAAATCAGAAATGAATTGCATACCAGAGTGTTTCTTTTTGATGCTTTGAGTGTTCTGTTGTGATGACCTAGCTTTGAGGGTGATTTCATCCATCAACTTGACTTAAATGTCTCTCTTAAGTTCTAGCTTGTGTTGCAAGTATTTGTCAGGTAAACAAGGCCTGAGTCACTTTTATTCCTAGGTGAATGTACTATCCATTGAAAAAGTTCAGTCTAGGTGTTTGCTTTTTTTTTTTGTTTTGGTAGTTTGATCCTTGGTATAATTTAGTGAACAGTTGCTAGAACGAGTATGGTCTCTGCTACTCTACAGAAAGCAAAACAATCGGAAAGAACAATTAGAACAATTTTACTGTGATATACTGGCTGACTCATGCCACAGAGCTTGGTATTCCTTTAATCCTTTTATAAACTGTTTTATCCCAGCTAATGTGATTGTGGATGTTCTTATTGCCCATATAATATCTAATCCCTTTTGAATTCTGCCAAACTGTTGGTCTTAATGTTGCTAAGCAATAATTAACAAAATACAGGTGTTTTGTGTATTGCTTAACAAAGCTTTTAGTTTTTTTGTACTGACTGGTTACACTCAGGTTGGTAGTATTCCACTGTTTAACATGTTCTGACTGATGCTCACGTCGGCCTGATTGCCAGCCTTGTGCTCAGACACTTTGCCTTTGAAGTGCTTGTGTTACATTCATCCTTGACATGGCAGGCTTTTAAGAGTGCTTGATGGTATCCTTTCTAAACTATGGAGTATTTTCTATGCATGTTCAGATGTGCGCAGAACACAAAGCGTCTGTATCCATTTCTAAGCAAATTCATGAGCTGCATAGCTCATTCTGCTTCTAAAATTTTAACTGCAAGGTTAAACTAATGAATGATGCTTGCTTTCTGTGTGGCTCTGAGAAAGAGGGGATGGTAGCTGGCATTCTATTATTGTATATATCTGACTTGAAGAATGTTTAGTTTTGCTAGGACTTTGGAGGAATCTTTGTGTTCTTGATGATCCTTTCTCAAATGTCGTTGCCTGATAGGCAGGTTTGGGTTCAAAGTTCTACTTAAAGAAAAGGAATAACACAGATTTCTAAAATGATCTTTGCTACATTTGTTGCAAGATTTTTATGCTTTGCAACTCTTAACGAAGTTGTAGAACAATATTAAGTGAGGTGAAGAACTAAAATTGTGCGGAACTGACAAGTGTGAGCAGGTTCAGAATTTAAAAGTGGTGGTAAAGGCCACCCTTACCTTCTTAAGGGCCCATCTTTTTCATGAGACTTTAAAGGATTCTGCCATTGCTTGTCTGGGGACAACTGCCCTACTCAAGGCTTTGTTTTGTACAACAGACTTAGTAAGTGGCTCTCAGCCAAAAACAGTGAGTTATTGCTTACAGAGAGGTTCATTTCTCTCCTCATCTTGAAGAAACGAAGCCCTTTTCTGGGTGAGCAATATAGCCATCAGGCTGTCAGTTGCTGCAGGGTACTTCTTTAGTCCACTTCCCCTTGCTGGAATTTCACCTTCTGTGCAGGGGTGGGGCTGCACAGTGGGATAGGATCAGCTCCCTTTCCAGTGTGAAATATTTATAATCCCAGCAGCTTTTTTCCAAGCCTTGTGCTCTGCAGACTTCCCTGGCTCGGGCCAAGCATTCCTGTCTGGCCAGGAGCCTGATGCCAAGGGCCAGCCTGGCAAGCACTGTGCTCCATGTCCTCCAGGGCAGGCTTCCACCCAGAGCTGGACGATGCAAGTTCAAGTGGATTTGAGCCAAATGACCCACTGTTAGCTGGGACTGAATAAGGTGTCCTAATTTAGCTGCTTTTTGAGGAAATAGGCCAATCATGTGAACCAAATGTGTGGTGAAGCTGGTCATGTACAGGATTTCAGGCTCTGAGTCAGCTTTGTACAAATACCTGCTGGTAACCTTGAGTTCAGGTTTAAGTTCATGGAGTTTAGGACACTTCAAGGCATTTCCTTTCCTGTCCTGCTATTGGGCAGCTCAACAAGCATTACTAAGGAGGGATACGTGAAGAATCCTGAGTTTAGGCATGGAGTTTCCTGGTGTGGCCTCCTGGGTCAGCACTTGCTCTTCTGATGTGCTTTGCAAGTTCCAGGCTTGTAGCGCTCTTCTGTCTTTCCTGCTCCAACACTGTCCAGGACATCAAAGGATGAGCTACTTGTAAATACTTATTAGTTAATAGCCTCTTCAGGGGAGTACAGGATCCTTTTTGCTTGTACTTGTATCTTTTTGGAGGACACTGCTTACATATGGGGTAAGGCAGTAGCCTCAGCCAGTTGCTGTTCTGAGCTCAGTGCTGTTGTGTATTTATGGGATAAACTCTTTCAGTGAAAAAGGAAGGTGACTTTAAAATCCATCCTTAAACACCTTGTGATTTTTCCTATTTTATTGTAATCTTTATGCATGTTACTAAATGTGGCTGACTTATTTGAATATTAATTTTTAGTGAAATTTTCTGTTTGGTTTGCTGTAGTCAGCTGTCTCTTGGATGAAGTTTTGACATTAAAGAAATCATTTCATATTGAAAGCAGCTTTAATGTCCTGTGATAACATGTACAAGAATGTCAGATCTGTCAGTGTTTAATTTGTGAATTAGAAATCTTGTTGTTGTGGCTTTTTGTATTAAACTACTGAACTGCAAGGATAATGAGCTAGCGATGCAGACTGCCATGATCATTAAACTGATATTGTGCTAGCTGTGTTTTAAAGCTAACTTTACAGCAAAAAAGCAAATGAGCTATGTGTTACCTTAGATATATTTAGATATTCTGCTTTGTATGTTTATTTTGGAGATTGGAGCAGAAGCACAAAAAACCCTTTGGTACAGCCTGCGATGCCCGGTGCTGAAGTGATTGTACAGTGGATGTGAGCTCTGCAGCATAGAGCTTAGGTAACAGTGTGAGTTACACTGCTTTGGATTTTATGAGAATTTTTTTTTTCATGCTGATATGAGACTGACAGCATTTTAATCCTCCTGGCTGTGCCCAATGAAATGGTCCTGCATGAATCACGAAGTATGTTGTCCACACATAGGCTGCTCTAAAAGGCTGAACATTATTTCAGCAAAAACAAAGGAGCTTGTGCTGTATATGTCACTGCTTGAGTATTACTGAGGTCACTTCCACAGCATCTGACTCCTTGCTTTTCCCTTTGAGGAAGATCTGGACTGTTGAAGCCTGAAATGCCATCCCATTTGCTTATTACTGAGGGCTGTAAACAGCCACTGTGCTCAACCTTTGTATCTCTGCAGGCTTTTTATCTTGAAAAGATGGCATGACTTTGCTGAACTACTCTAAACAATAGTTAATTATGTAGATGTCTTCCAGATATTTGTTTCAGGATAAGCACTTTGAAGACATAAGTGTATTGGATCTGCAGCAAAGCTGCCAGTACACTTGCCTTTAGGATGAGAGCCATTTTGCCAGCAGGAATGTTGTTTTTCCTACATTTAAAAAATAAAAATAAAAAAATTTCACCTTAATTTGCTGTTGAAGTGTTATCACGAAGAGCCTTGCAGTTTACTGCCCCACTATGGAATACCTAAAGATATAGCTGGAATAGGGGCAGTGTGCCAGAGGCATTTTTCTTTTTGCAGCTTGAGAGCACAACCATTACAGAAGGCTGCTGAGGTTGGTGTTGTGTTCACAGGTACAGCTGTGCTTGTGCACAAGCAGCTGCAGTGTGCTAACTGCTAGGGGTAATAGCAGATCACTAGAACCTTCAGTACCAAAACAGAGCTTGTTTGGCTTTATAGCCCTCTGACAAGTGAGGGCGCTACATAAGCAGTTGCATGCTGAGCAGGGCAGCATAGCCCAGGATCCCAATCCAGCAACCAAGCACCACATTACATGCAGTTTGTCACACTGGGACACAATCAGAATTACTATTACCAAGCCAAAAGAGATGATTAAATGCTGGATGAATACTGACATAGCATTAATAGCATTGGTAAAGGCATTTGGTCTGTGACCTGTCCCAGAGAGCAAGTGTGTGAACTGTTGTTTCTGCTCCTTACACTGAACTATGTGTTGTTGTAAATCCTTAGTAATATTGCTTGAGGAATATATATATAATTATAGTATATATAATGTTTTTATTTTAATTCCAGTTGGCCAGCTGGACTCCAGAGTAAGTAAAATCACAGTTGGTGTATGTCCAATAACTAGAGGGAGCTCTACCCTTTGGAAGACCTTTGAGCCAGACTTAGAGCTGTTTGAGAATTTAGGTTTGCTGATTGTTAGGTGGGATTATAAAATCCATGGTAAACATATACATGTACCATACACAAGACTACTTCTTTTAAATTGATATTATTTTCTCCTTTTGAAGAAACTGTTTTCTATTACAAGCTTGAAAAATACATCTCTGTAGTATTAGAAATTGCTTCTATGAGACCATATCACAAAGAAAATGATTGCATTAAATAAATAGTAATGAACACAATGACATAGCAATGTTCATAACTACATTATAATTGTGACATGAAACAGTATGTAATTAACATGTGAATTCCAGTAATTTGTTTTAGACTTGTATTTGCATTGTTTTCAGAAGAAACTTTGTGAAGTGGCAAACCTTTCTCTGGCTCTTCATTCCCCTAAAGCTGCTGGCAATACATATGTCAACATTTCCAGTGGCTAGCTGTTATTTGTTATCTAGACATTGTCTTTAAAAATAGATTCTGAAGCAGGGCAACAGTCCCAGGCAAAAAAAAAGAGAATTGTAAAACTTTAATAAGAGTATGAGCATTTTTTTACTTATTTATAAAAGCTAATAAAACGTATTATGTATAAATAATATACGTATATATACACATACAAATGTACATTATTTATGCAAAAATACACTATTTTAAGATTCTTTTTAATAGAACACTCTTTCACTTTCTGGAGATAAATCTCTGTCCTACTCACAGGAGAACTTGGCCACCTCATGAGGTGGTCTAAATTAGTAGAAAAGACCATGCCTTACTTGCAAGCACTCCATTGCTTATTCTCCCTGCTTTTTCTACCCCTTTTGAACTTCTCTGTCTGCTTCTTCTCTTTGACTTTAGTTTTCCTTAAAGATTCAGAATGGTAACATTGAACTTTAAACCACTGACATTCAAACAGTGTCAGAATGATGTCAAAGGAGTTCACACCTCCCTACCAGTATATGTTTATAGAAAATGACTTCTGGCTTCTCAAAATGTAAATGGTTGTTATACAGAGAGAAATATGTCATAAAAAGTAGATAGTAAAGAAAGCAAGAGGGTTTACCCAGCCCCCATTGCTTTCGTGCAGTTCACAGAAGGTGCCACATTTCATTTCACTCTGAAGCTTGCTCAGGCTTTTATTTTAAAAGACCTGGAATATGAGGTCTTGGGTGTCCTGCCCTTTTTGTCAAATCCAGGAGTGAGCTAGGATTTTCACAGATGCTGTATGTAGAATAACAAAGAAATACTGAGCACTGTAGATGAAATTATTATTAGAATGAAAATAACAACAACAGAAGATGAAAAAACTCCACCAAAATATTATATCAAACAAAGAATGTTGTTTTTCTCCTTGGCAATGTGTGTTAACAGCATTAATCATCTGTGGTATATAGACTCTTTTGAAAAAAATCCCACAACCAAGTCCTTGAAAAGCAAACATTAAAAACTTTCTATATATAATCCTCCTATCCATGATTGAAAGAGTAGAAAAGCCTGTTTATGCAAAATGCCTGTGAAGTTATCCAACATACAGAAGTTCCACTGCTCTGCAATTTACATAACGTGGCCTCTTTCTGACATTTTAACAGGCAGTATTTCAGCTATCAACCAACTCCCAGAACTCTGAGCTCCTCGTTATAAAACCCTAGACTGTTGATGTGTTCATGTAAGTTAGTATTACTCTCACCATCACATACAGCTGCCATTAACAACTATATTTTCAGGCAAATCTGAGATTTTGAAAGACAAACAAAAAGTTAAACAAAAGTCTTCCTTCTTGTTAACGTGTAAGAATGGTCAAATTCCATTTCATTTGCTCTCTCAGGGGGTTTGATTGCCCTTCTTATAGCTTGTCCTCACTCACTTTGCTCTTTTCCTCATAAATCCATGTTCTTACACAGACAACACTATAAAACATATTTATATTGGTAACATTAGCCCAAGGACCCATTTATATTCACTTAATTTTTATTTATTCATTTTATTTATTTAACAAAATATCTATGAATATCTTGTCAGATAACTTATTTTGGTGAATACTTTTTATCCATTCTCAAACAGGATCTTGCATTAATCATGGTTGGACCTGGTTTTACAGAGGTTTTTTTTTTATTCTTAGAAGTTTCTTGAAGTTAATTTAAGCTCTATTTAATTGATATATTTTAATTTTGGCACTTGAAACTAACAACACAAAACTTCAGCTCTACATTTTTAATTAAGGAATATCATGTGGTCTACATCAGATCTTTTTATTGTCTATAGTCATAAACTCATCGCTCAGCCAAAACTATTACAAATGAGGATACTGTTTTACTGCTATTAACCTGAACAGACTTAAACTATTTTTGACAAGACCTTGTGGGATGAAAATGACAGCAAAAAAGCCTATAACAAATAGAAGAAGCCAAAAGCACAAATGCTCTCGCTAGTGAGGTAAAGTCCACAAACTGCAGATAATTAGAAAGGAAGAAGGAATGGAAATACAAATATATAGGAGACTGGAGAACAAACATGTGATGGATTTACCAGACAGACTACATAATTTTCTTGTAAATCACCCTACAAAAGTTCCAAGGATTTGTCAGTACTTACTTTATGTAAGTAGCACACTTTCTGGAAATAACAGTATTCTAATTCATAAATGAAAAATCATCCATTTGTTTTTGTTGACATCCCTTGCATAACACAGCTTCTTGATTACCTATGCCATCTTTCCCCTAATTTTTTAGTAGGAAACTGTTGAAGCAGTAACACTCTCTGACACACACAGTTCTTGAGTGTGTTCTATGTGTGAATCGTAGCGCGTCTGAACAATACCCCCATCTGGTGCAAATGTACGGACAATGGCTGGTAGTGCTGAATTGTTCAGCTTCATATTTTAGAAGACAGCTGCTGCTGCTTTCATCTTCTACCTATTTGCATTTATCATGTTTCAAGGAAATATGCTCATGTCTTGGAAATTCATTAATAACTTATTTTAGCATCTTAAACTGAGTGTAGCTGTTGGCAGTATACTCTGCTAAAATTTCTCAAGCATCTCTTTATCTGTATTATTTCAGTAGTTCCTTTCTTTTAACAGGTTTTACACTGTAATCTGATCCTCCTCTTGGAAGACAGGATGGTTTTTAAAAGAGCTTATTCAACATGTCAACTTTTTTAGAACTTCATCCACTCTTCATTCATTTGTAAAACTATCTTCTTTTGTACTTCTTCCCTTATCCCAATGCATTTTTAAGAACTTTTATTCCCATACCACAACTACTGAAAAACCTCATGAATCTCTCTGTAATTCCTCTGTGTAGTCTTTACCCCATCATGCAGAGTCCAATCCAAAAGGCAGATCTTTACATGAAAATTCAAGAGACAGAATGAACTGATGAAACGTTGAATGAGTTGAAAGCTGTAGAAAGAGGTTTCCTGTTTTACATCAACCCCTCCTAGACAGTTCTTTGTTTGATGAGTACAAGAACAGAACTACAGAAGTGTGACCTGGAACTCTGGCACTAACTTTCCAGGCTCTGCAGCTTGATTTTACTAAAGCCAGTACGACATACTAACCTTGACTGATGCTGTAGTTTTCACTCTGATAAACAGAATTAATACAGAGGATTTTAGATAATAAAAATTACAGAGAGATTCTCCAACTACTCGTAAGTAGGATACTGTAGATCACTAACCTTCAGGAATTAGGACTGGCTTTCTTAATGCTGCTGATTTGTTGTCCAGAGTCTAGCCTAAAACCAGTACTGCAGCACCATAAAACCAATGTGAGTGAAGAATTTATTTGAGAGGAACAACCTGTACACAGGAGCTCAGCAGTTCTTCTTTGTAAGTCTAACATTTTGTCATAACTGACCTTTGCCTTCTGTTGCTTTGTTTCTCTTCCGTGTGCCCTCCTCCATCACCAAGTCTGCCTCCTTAAATGAGATTAAATTAATCTAAAGTTCAAAGAGTTATATAAACATAAATTACCTAAGGAGGACATTTCTCTTTGTTCCTTAAGCCTATCATTTCCTACAATTTTCCAGTAAAAAAAAAAAAAACACCCTTGATTTTTCTAGTTCTTCCACTTCTCATGGAGAAATTCAATAGCTCAGAAAGTCAAACTCCAGCAGTGTTCTGATGGTACCTGAAATTCTCATTAGTTACCCTAAGAGCCATTCTACAATTATCTCATAAAGATACTAATTAAGATTGCTTCTTTTGCCCTAGAAGGCAGTGGAATGACCCCTGTGGATGACAAAATGCCAGCTGGCCACTGGAATCTCGTAAATCCTATTTTAAATATTGTCAGCAGAGGAAAATCGATCTGAACTGGATTATATATTATAAATAAGGGTTGAACTTTTTTAAACATAATTTTTGTGTTGAGAATGAACACTAATTATGATCGCAAAACCGCTATGTACAGTTCATTTGCACTGAAATCTTCATAGTGTAATGGGCAAATAATGAGAGACTTTATTACTTCTTTTTATAGAAAAATAAGTTTGTTGAAATTTTTTGAATGGTGTTTTCAATGAGAGGGAAATTATCAGCAGCTACAACACATCAGCTCTTCAGATCTCTAAAAAACCAACAAAACGTGATGAAAAAGCATCCTTTTTTTCCTTCTGTATTGGGGGCACCAGTTACACAAATATAGAAAAAGGGCATTTTTAGTAATGAAACTAGAAAAACATATTGTATCAAATATGGCCTGCTCTTTGCACTAAAAAAAAACCCTCAACAACATTAAGTAGAAATATAAATCTCATTATTGATTTTTAAATAATTTTATTAATAGCACTGCAAAATACTTAGTAAACTTGTCTTTGAATGGCATCCAGCCTGGTTTAATCTCACTTTTAACGTTCTATGAAACATGGACCAGTATTTCATTTATACTACAGTAATTTTAAATACAGGCAAAGAGACTGCTTAGAGATTTAAGCTGAATGTTATTAAAATACATTAGTACTGGTGAATGACAACAGTTAAATTCTTTTTTAGAGATATGAGCCTAAAACTTTCATGTCTTACCTAATTTAAGCTTGTTTCATGAAATGAATACTTGAAAAAAAGAAACCATTTCTGTAAATTTGCTGCTCATGCTAGAAATCTCAAGAGTTCTCATTAACAGAAAATTACATTCAGGCGATCAAGAAAGCTTTTGTCATCTGCAGATGAAGTAAATCTGTACGGAGTCATGAACTAATTTGAAACTATTTGAGAAAGTAGCTAAAAGAAAGGGGACTCTTGCTGCCGAGTTCCTACTAATAAAATAAATGTCACTAAGGAAACTGGTTATTCACATGACTAGATAGTTTCTACAAAACACTGCAGCTATCATGAAGTTCCAGACTTGGCACTGAATTTGGTCCAGAACTCTCTCCCTCATGGGGAAGTCCCCTTGCAGCATGGTATTTGTTTGACACATTTGCAACTAGTTCTTATTGCAAGAGAGTCACTTGAATGCCTTAAGATGCATGAGTGGAAATCAGTGATTTTTTTCTATTATTCAAAGCACATTCAAGCGGTCCAGAGTCAAGTTGATTTCCTGAAGTGCTTAAAAATCAATGACTACTAGTAATATATACAAATGCACATAACTGCATATACATTTAGTTTATGTGTATATATATATTATGTATTTGGAACTCTGTATTTTCATAAACATATAAATATTGTTTATGCATATAAACAAAATATAGGATACAGATTTCTGCACAAGATTACCTCATTCTGCACATGTCCTGACGGCACATACAGCTGTAACTATATCTGCTCGTTGATTGAGGTAGTGGAGAAAGTGGTTGAGACTCTAAACGATTGCTAGAATTTGTTAGAAATAGAATCATAGAATCCTTGGAGTTGGAAGGGATCTTTAAAGGTTATGTAGTCCATCTCCATCTGTTATATCGAGTTAAATTTTGTGGTTGGTTTCAATTTTGTGATGTTTCTAAAAAGTAAGTCCTTCCAATTCTATCACAAGCTCTTACTTCTCAGTAAAATATAATTTTGAATGGTATATCAAACCTGAAACTGCTCCTTTCTCAAACAAGTCACAATTTTGTACGCTGAAGAAATAGCGCCCGATTTACTTCCCATCACTTTATTTGTACAAAGAATAGATTAGTTATAGCCTCCCTTGCAGACATTTACTGCAAAAATATGGCCAGAAAAATCCTAAATCAACAGTATTACTGCTATTCCTAGCTGGCTTTACACCTGGGTTGTTTTTTTTGTTTTGTTTTGTGTTTTTTGTTGTTGGTGGTGGTGGTGGTTTTTTCCACCACAGAATGTCAAATGCTTCACATTTAGCATCTGTATTTTATCAATATGGTTAAATTGGTGCTTTGTACAAAAAGATGCATATTTCCATCAGACATTTCATCCTTTCAGTCTCTGTCCCTTAGTTCTTCTAAGCTTTTCTAGATGAATCCTATGATGACTTTTATACAAATGATTATACGAGTACTTCATAACATGATTGCTCATCGTTTCTAATGCCTTTCCTGCGATGGATGCCACTTGGTTTCAGGAACATTCCAATGCTCCACCGGTTGCAAGGATGACAGTGGTGGCTCAGCAGCACTTTTCTCACTGGCCCTGTCCTCTGTTCAGGTAATTGCTGAGCATGGGATGCAGTGTGCTCACAGCTGCACCTCCTAAATATAAAGCCAGTTTCCTATCTACTTCATACAAAATATGCAGCTGCTGTAACAGATGGTGATCTAGTAAAAAGGCTAGAAGAAAAATCCAAAATAATGATGCTGGTTTTAAAAAATGCTACTGAAGTCAAAAGAAGGTGGAACTGCCTTGAAGGGGCAGTTCTGAGTTTTTGAGTATGTACTGATGGTCAAACATGGCAGCAGAAATGGAGGCAAATGTCTGCTCAGTGTTTCTGAATACAGTAAAAATAAAAACTACATATTTAATAAGTGTATTTTTAGGAAAACAAACCCTAGTGTTAGTGCGGTTTAATCTAAACTAAGCTGTAGCCAGTTGGCCAGTTGGTATTCATCTAACAAGCTTGTCATTAAGCAAACAATTTTCCTACCCTTTCCTTTTCTCCAGTACAGGGGGGATCTGCTGATTCATTACAAGGAGATTAACTCTCCATCACTACGGTGACTGGAGGCAGCAGATATGTCCAGAAAATAGGTGTGAACTCAGATATGTTCTCTGAAAGGAAATTAAGTGACAAAATTAAAAAAACCATGTAGTTTTGGTAGTTTTGGAAGCTGCAGAACACATACAAGCACAATTATTTTCTGGATTTTCATTTGTAATAACTTTCTCCTGCGTTCACTCCTTGGCAATACAGTTCAATTCACTGTGCAGCATTTCACTCAGTGGTGATCCTAGCCAAAACTTTACCAAAATGTTTCCTTCCTTGACATGTGAGATCTGTTTGGCCCCCCTGCCTTGCTCCTACCCAAGGCTTGGCTGAAGCTGAAAGGGTCAAAAGGCAAGGTCATCTTCTCCTACCACAATTTTTAATAACACCACAATTCAAAACATTCCAACATGCAAAAAAGAGAGACAATATTGTCTATATGTGTGACTTGTAATGCCAACAAATAACTTCTTTGATACAAGATTTTTGCTACTAACATCTAGGAAGGTTGTCCTGCGGTAACTCTCAGGTGCTGCTTCCTGCCATAGTTCATCTTTCTATTTAGGTAGAACAGGGCCATTTGGAAAATAGAGCTATTTCAGAGGAATGAAATACTTATTTTAGACAGTATCCCTGAAGTCACTTGGTAAAACTTCCTTACATACATAACTGAGTGCGCACTGTGTGTGGCCTGGTTTTGTATGTAGGAGCCTGTGCTGTGGATACCCTGGGCAGAATGAAAATTGATACAGACCAGGGCAGCTCAGGTCTTGCCAGCACTGGGGTGCAACTGGCGCATGGTATCTGGAGGAGCCAAATGGGGGCAGTTTGTGTGGTAATGCTGCTCAGTGCTCTTGAATATTATGGGGTCAGTTTTAGCACCTCTGCTGTGCACTTCTGGTTCCAAGAGATTTTACTGGGTTGGTCAGCCCCAGAGCTGCATCATCAGTCCTGGCTTCCCATGTTTGGGTAGCAGCCAGAATGAGCAGGTCTGGGACAGCCAGTCACCAGGCTGCAGGAGCAGAGGAATGAAGTGCTTCCTCAGCCCAGGAAAGATGGCTTCTTCCAGTCTGTTTTCAGCCCAGATAACAGCTGACTTGAAGGGAAAGCTTCAGAATTCTTTTTTTCTGCTTATTGGAAACTCCATAAATAATAATATATTTAACAGTATTTAATAAACATGCATATGCAAGCTTTGTCAGTTTTAAAATGTGCTAGCAAGCTCAGAGTGAGCATTAAGTTTAAGAACTTTCCCAGAAGTTTCAATGGAAGTCAGTTTAATAATGTGGAATTTCTTTGTAAATATGTTTATCTCTGCAAATGATACTGTTACTTATTGTCTGTGGAACTAAGAAGCACTTTAGACAAATGTTCTATTCTTTTTATAGATAGACAAGGCCTTCACAGAAATGTTTGTTTTTGTGAGACAGATGTGAAACTTAGAAAAGCCTTCTGATTCGCATGTACTCCATTTAATAGCATACACTCATATTATTTCTTTTAACATCTCCTTTTATTTCACCTGTATGAGAAATACTTTCCATTTGTAGTAGGCTTAAAAAATATTTGGCTACACCAAATTACTTGTTACTTGAAGACAGAGTCTCACAGTTTCTTTCTTCATGTCATTGTTTTTATTTTCAGAAAAGACACAATTTAGCCTTAAAGAGGGGTTTATTTCTAGTTACAAAAAGCTCTGTAAGGGTACTTTGGAAAAAATTCAGCCCACTTATTTTTCTATTAATTTTTATTATCCTGTACGTGTAGTTTGTGTTTAAATTCAGTTGTTAATCTTTCCACTGTCATTTACTCTTGCTATGTTACAGATCTGATGACATAATATTTTAACTCACTCCTTATCTCCCAAGTAGTTTTTAAAACCATTTACAACTTCTGCATGTGACAGACATGTATTTTTTATCCTGTGCATGTATTTCAGTGTATTCAGATTTTTATTTACTTCATGTTTTTGTCTTTAGAAAATGCCATTGATTATCCCAAAAAATGAAATTACATGAATTACACATTCTGTTTCTACAAGTGTGTAGGTATCCCCAAGTAATTAACATGTAGCTATTTTAGCTTGCAATTATATATATATATATAAAATAAAATTCTGGTTGGTACAGAAGTCAGTGGGAAAACCCACATTACTGAACTGATAACCTGTACTAAAAAAGAAATGCCAATTTAGCATTTTACTGATGACGGGCTACTTTTCTGTGCAGTGAGCAAAGATCAATACACCAAGCCCTCTTGAAGAAAAAGATGTAAATCCATCTGGAGTACTGCTGACACAAAGGTTTTTATAGAACAAACAAGTTTTTCCAACACTTTCTCTCAAAAAAGAATTCAGAATTTATGAAGAATGAATTTTACTGTTTCAAAATGTCTGCAGGCTGTCCTGGTCATCTTGGACAAGTCCAAACTTATGATTTCAGCTTTACATGTGAAGCTGAAAAGGGGATGAAACTAGACAAGAACCTGTCACAAATTAGCTTAAAGCAAGTGCAGAGAGCTCTAATAGGTTACAAAGCTATTGTCTCACAGTAGAACCATTGAATCATAGAAACATTAAGGTTGGAAAAGACCCCTAAGATCATCTAGTCCAAACATTTACCTACCACCAATATTACCCACTAAATCATGTCCCTGAAGTACCACATCTACCCTTTCCATAAACACCAGTGGGGATTGTGACTCCACCACCTCCCTGAGCAGCCTGTTCCAATGCCTCACTGCTCTTTCTGAGAATAAATTTTCCCTGCTATCCATCCGGAATGCTTTGCCTTCTTCCTCAGCCACGGTGGAAAATCTAGTATTGACCAGACCTGTACACTAAATGACAACGGTTCTTCACACACCTTACTTGAAATATAATTGGACAGAAATAGTATTGTATTCTTTATAGAAAAAAAACTAGGTTTTGTACATTTATTTAATATACTTTCTCCCAAAATGATCAGTGCTGTGTAGAAATACACATTAGTATGTTCCTCAGTCAATTATGAGAGACTTCAAACATTATAAAAAAGTAATTATTATTTTAATTTTACATATTGAGCGCAGCGTTGGTAGGACAGAACAGCTGTCTAAAGTAACTTCACATTATAAATTTTAAGAATAAATACCAAGATGGAATGGCTAAGAAAGGGACAAGGACAGCTATCTTAAATACTGGTGGCCTTCCCACCACATCTTTATTGCTACAAATTTTGCCCAGATATTATAAGATTCAATACTGAGTACAACTTTTCTACTAGATTTAAAGTATTTCAAGCTTTCTTTTTAGCAAAAAGCACAATCAAACTGAATCACTGCATTGGCAAGATTAAATTGACTTTTAAAACTTCGAGAATCCAAATATTGCTCAGAATTTGTATTACAAATCTGCCCCTGAAAGTCTCTACTCCTATAACTTCTATTTTCACATTACAACATTCTAGATCCCTTGCAATTTAACTCTCTCAGGATCACAGGCCAAAGTCCTATGATCTTATGGCAAAGTCTGTTTTCTCAAAAGTTTGTGCACATGCTGTACTGAAGCAAAAAGCACACCAGTGCTTTGATGAATCTGTCAAGTGACTGCAGATTTTCTGCATTTATTGTACAACAGTCATATTTTCTCTACAGATTTGGTAATACAGAAAAATCACTAAATGTAGGATTGTGGATGGAGACTACCTGTTTCATCTGTTGAATGGCATTTCAAAAATGCAGGTTTCTACTGCTTTTGCAGTAGTTGGCATTAGGTTTTGTTGCTGCCAGTAGACTAGCAAGTTTCACTTTTAAAAAAACTTTTGTAAAATGTCAGCCTTTATGAACTGTCCATCCAGAGTGATGTAAATTTAATCTTTCTCTAAGAGGCAAAAAAATGTGTAATTGAACACAAATGAAAAAAAAACAAACCAACACACAACCTTAGTCCGGCAATGTGCAAAAATACTTCTAGGTAGACTTAATTCTGCTTTTACCTGCATGCAAAAGAATGGCTATCTATGCATAACCAAGGATTTATAAGAAAACCTTCTAAAACAAACCCTTTACTTAAATAAAAATATTGTAAAAATCAGCTGTGAGGAATCTTAGAAGAAGGGTCAGTGGATGAAAGCATAATGCTGTATTTTCAGACTAACATGTCATAAATTTAAGCACCGAATATCATACCAGCCAGATGTCAGAAATGAATAGTGAACCTGCCAGGAGAAATGCTTTCCATTTCTTAAGCACATCCTGGTCCATGACAGAATTGATTGGCTTTCTGACACATACTGCTACTAGTGGCAGAGAAAAAGCATTATCTCTCTTTAAATAACTATCTTTACATCAAATTTGTTTTCTTCAATTGAATTCAATATGATAAATATTTTGCTTTTTAAAATGATAAATGAATTAATGTAAATCCAAAGTAGTGTTAAGTACCTCTTATAGAATACTGACATATACTTTTGACAAAGGGCTTTCTTTATAATTTATACTTAATATAATCAATAAATGCAGCGGATTTTTCTCCTGTTGTGGTGGTACATGACCTCTACTTGAAGGGGTATCTTAATCTAGTAGGTATTTTATGCTGTTCTGATGTGGAGTTCCCGGTCTGAATTTATTGCCTTCCACTGTGGTTTGAGATGCTATTCACTCCATAATGCCCTTTTGCTGTCAAAATACTGATAGAAAAAGAACTCATCAGTGACCAGTTGCTATATGGTGTACATTTTCCTGCGAAGTGTGATTTATGAGATCAGTTTGCATCACAAAAGCATAACAGTTACAGGAAAGCTTTGTCACAAAAACTGATGTTTTGTTTCTGATTCTAGAAAGTTTCCTGATTACATATGCCTTCCTAGTTAGCTGAAGCATGAGACTCCATGATGTGGACACACTGTTTCCAGCTCCAAAGCTGGAAAACAAGTACACCTATGAAATGGGCATTACTATGTACCAAAGAGGTAATCTTTCAGGTGCATAAAGAGATTGAGTGCTTAAGAAAATGTAAGCTATTGCAAAGGAAGGCAAAAGCTTTACTTCAAATCACATTCTGGTTGTTTTTATTTCTTCTGTTGTGTTTCTCCCTGCTTCCCAGACCACACTGATCTCAGAATGAGAGTCTCATTTTTAAAGGTCATGACTGCAAGGTGAGGATCTGCCATAGGGCAGAAGATTTAACTGAATAATAATCCAGGTGGAAAGGAGTCTTTTTTCATTACTTTAAGACTTTAGAGAAGTTTCCTACTTGGTAATAGGTTGCCTCAAAAGTTGGATTGCTCTCAGAAGTGAACTTGTTAAAATCTTTATCAGACAAGCTTCTCATATCTTTATTGCCACATGTTCAGTATTTTAATTAATATTTACAAACATGTACGCATAATCTGGTCATATGTTGGCTCTGAAAAGTTGTGATTTCTCCACTGTTCTGCTCTATAACTAAAATAATAGTATCCAAAAAGCGTATTGCAGATCCCAAGTCATCCATCCCTACTTCTTTACTAGCCTTGCAATAAACAGGCAGTGTTGCAACTTTCATTAAAAATAAAACTTTCATAAAAAAGCCTCTAAAATCCTTCTGGACTCCCGTTCAAAGAATCCATGTCCTTAACACCAAATGTTGCATTCGAACCAAGATTAATTGAGTGAGTAATAGAGGAAAACTCTGCTAGTGAAATACCCAGGTTTCTGTGGTTGCATTTCCTTCTTTCATGAGCTCAGTGTTCCCTTAAGTTAACAAATGCATGTGAATGTGAGAGAAGTGTTAGAAGTGTTACTCTGATTGTATTAAAATTAAAATGACATGTTACAAGAGCATTTACCTATATGTCTTCACACATATTTTAAACAATAGCATCAGAATAATCTCAGTGATTTTTCACCCTTAACGCCTTTTCTCACCTTCCATTATGATGCTCTCCAGGGTGAGCTGGCAAAGTGAAGGTGCAATTACGCACACATGAGAAGCTTCTCTCTAAACAGTAGGTGAACTAGTTGTATTTCCACAGTTACTCTCAACAGTTTCATCTCAGGATTATCAGCATATAAAATTGTTTGTGTTTGGAGAGCATCTATGACAAGCCATCTACAATATGTTACACACTTTCGAATTTTATAAATTAAAATCTCTGAGTTCTTCTGGTGCATGCAGAAATGCATGAATTCTGTATGTATTCAAAATCAAGGATAAGGAATACTTCCGGATTTAGCAGGACAATTGTTTTGAAACAGATCTATTTTAATACCCAGTGGGATATTTATATTCTGTATACATCAATTATACCTATGGGTATAATTTGCACTGCTACACATAACAGCAGTGAGGAGCCAACTCTGGAACAGGAAGGGAAAGACCCATGGGCAGCGATGGCCAGCTCAGCTCTGCAGCACCACAGCAGTGGCAGCGCTGCGCAGTGTGCGCGGGCAAGGACTCACAGCCCTTTTCCTGGTGCAGGACTGGGCCCCCTCACACTGTCAGCACTGTACAGTGTCCTGCCTCTGCCTGTGATCAGCTTCTCTGTGGAAGTGTTTTCAGGGTAGCCAGGAAACAGAAGTAATACTCTCAGTGTTAAGAATGGGTTTTGTCCAATATCTTCTTCCCCAACAAAAGGCAGTCATTGGTGGTTTTGGTTTTTGATATTTTTGTTTGTTTGTTTGTTTGTTTCTGCTTTCTTTTTTTAAATTAAAGCAATAGTCTTAAAATTTTATGCCATATCTTCAGCCTTTGCAAATCATAACTGAAGCTACAATCAGATAACAGTAAAAATGCACCGTACCAAGTGAAAGATGTAAGGGTATCAGAGGAAGAGAGAGGTCTTCCACAAGAACAAACTATTTTTAAAACATCCACATTGTTCTTTCTCTTTCCTCCACTGGTCTTGCTTCCTGCTACCCTGCTGATTCTTCCATTTATTCATTTACAAATTAAAACATTAAAAAAAATTTAAAAAAAAGCTTAGAGTTAAGGTTTACTATTCCAACACATATTCTATAATAAACTTACAAAAAATTAAAACTATATTAATATTAAATTATTCTTTCCCATAAGAAGCAGCCAAACTGCATTTGAAGAATAGTAACTTTGAGAAGGGATAAAAATAAAAAAAAAGACCTTTTAAAACAATGAAATATTTGGAAGTTTTTCAATGTTGTATAGAAAATAAGACTAATCTGGACATTTTTAATTGAAAGAAAGCATGCAATTAATACTGCATGAAAATATTGACTAGCAAATAGTTTTTAAAAAAAATTGCTTAATGGTAAATAAAGAGGAACCTAACCAATAACGTACTAGTTCATTAGTTCTGTGAAGAGATTAAGTCAATTGGAAAATAAAACGAAAGGAGAATGATAACATAGCCAAAATCAGCCAGACTGAACCATTAGCTATGCAGATATGGCAGACACCAGAATGTACCTCTTTATATAACTTATATTTTTGATTGAATTGTAGCTATTTAGTTTGTCCTATGAAATGACAAATTGCCTTTTCATGTTGTGGTACAAGGAAAGTGACTGAAAGATTTCAGTGCCCATTTCAGATTATTTCTGTAGGAAACATGCTATACACTTCATTTTGGGTTACTGCTTACTGTCTTAATGTAACAGGAAAGTTAAAACCTCATTGTCAGGTTCCTGAGAGCTTTAGGAGTACGTTTACAGGTAAATGGCAATACTGACTCAGCTTGCAAATCTGATTTTGGTCCTTTTCAGCAAAAGCAGGCACAATCTAAGTTCATGACATTTGTAAGGAGTTAATGATGCTTCTCTGACCCAGACGTGCTCCTACCTCTCCACTCTACTGAAAGTAAATACGGATAGAAAACACCGAAGAGTTTGTAAATGACAGTGACGATATCGCACAAAAATGAGTTCTGTGCTAGCTGATGTCAATTTTTGTTGATAGCAGAGAAATAAGGAGACTTAAGAGTCTTCTTTTCAGGCCCTGGAAAGTATGCAGGGGTCAGCTGTCCCCTTTGTTTCCTCCTTGAGCTCACTGCTGTCTTCTAATCAGTCAACAGTTCTTCCATCAGAATAGCAGCATTCTGCCTCAGGACAGCCCATCACCTCCACTTGCCAGAACTGCAGTCTCACCTCTCCAGGTTTCCTTCTCAGCCTCCTTGCTGAGTTATTATTACTTCTACTTTCTAACCATTGGCTTTCAATCAATCTTTTAATGATCTCTTGCCATCCTCTTCTATTTCATCTCTGTGAAGGTGCTCATTCTCCACTAAGGAAAAAAAATCTAAAAACTGAAAAGTGAAATAATTCAATTTTCCTTTTGTACTTTTATTTCCACGTATTTTCATTTTTATTTTGCAAAATTTAACTCTAATATGGCATAAATAGCTTAGATATTCCACTCTATTTCAATTTATTTATAAGAATTTGCCCCATTCTTCATAGCAATCCCTATTTTAAAAGATTAGGAGCTTCAATATATGCTGTCTTTTCCACCAAAATTCATCAAAGCCTCATGGAAGTCAATGAGATAACAAGAATCATAAAATCATGGGGGTTGAAAGGGACCTCAAGAGATTATCGAGTCCAACTCCCCTGCCAAAGCAGGTTCCCTACACCAGGTGAAGGAACAGTAACAATAAATAAAAATAGAAGGAGGAAGTAAAATAGAAGGACAACGAAAACTGAAAATGATGCATTTTAATACAGTACAGTAAGAGGTATAACACAGGTAAGGGTTGAGTACCAGAAGAATACACTGGAAATATAATGGAACTTCGCTTTTGTTTCATTTTGCAATATACAATTTATGATGTGTGAATTTTTAATTATTTTATTTATTTTAAACTAGGGGATGATTTCTTCCTTGCCATCTCCTACTTTTAGTCTTGGTATTTTATTCAAACTCAGCTTGAAAAAATACAGCAGTGTTGCTTTGCCAAAAACTCAAAATCCTAGATTAGTACACAAACTGAATATGTGATAAAAGTGTGTGGTTGGTTACTTCCCATAAACTGAGTAGATATGAAGTTATTTTTAAGAGAGCATGTTAAAGTACTTTTCTTACTCATACCTCTGTAAATTCTGCTTTAATTGCTATTATTTTAGAAATATAGTTAGAGCACCTGAAAGCAATCTCTAAGTTGAAGCTCATTTTTTCACTATATTATCATAAATAAGGAAAAGATTTTAGTAAAATAAAGATTCAGTAAGAAGTTGCACCATCTCTCTGTATACTCTGCATGCTCAATGATGCTTTCAGGAAGAAAGTAAAAAGGCACTGAAATCAACTCCTATAATGCTTTACTTTTGAGAGATAAATTGGAATTAAAAGGTAAACAAATATGTAATTCTTATGAACACCAGAAGATAGATCTGGTAATAGCGAAGTTGAAAAAAGTGCTGCTTTTATGGCATTAACATAGAGTTGGGTTGTTACTTATCCAAAGAGGTTATGGAGCTGGAGTGGATCACCTCAAGTTATTTTAGAGAGAGTTCAAAAAGCACTTATTTCTTTAGCTAGTCAGGGCTGAAAAGGAGCATCAAAACTTCACACCTGTTAGAAATTTAAACCAAGAAATCCACGAGCCTCATTCATGGGTTCTTTGAGAGGGATTATCCTTTGGAAGCACATGAGAGAAGTCTTCTTCCTCACTAGTAACACTGCCTGACTTTTCCCTGGGGATCAGTGACCTTCAGTACATCCTTGCACACCCTTATGCAGACTTCAGGTGGAATGACTCCGGAATAGCACAAAAGTAAAACCAAAAATAAATACAGGAGGGTGATGCAAGTCTTTTAGATCTTAATGTAGATCTTTCATGGCTATGAACACAGTCAAGAATAGGGGATTATAAGATATTTACTGACTAGAATACCTTATGAAACAAACTAAGTAACTATCTGTTTTATTTTGGTATTTAAATGTTTGTTTAGATAATCGAAGTTCACATTTCCTCCTGTTATCTACAATGCGTAGTTAGAATACAAGCTTCAAGGATAGAAAGGTCAGGTTTGTATCAGGGTAAAACAGCAGAAGCTGGTGTGAATGACAGGGCCACTTGCCTAGGGGTGAACCAGTAACATTTTTTGCAAGTGATGATGACTTGGTAAGAAACATCCTCTGTCTGACCTTATCTGCTAACTGCAAGTCACTCTCCCTGCGAACAAGGATTTGTCATGTCAGACTGTCAATACCATCTCTATCATCATTACTACAGATTCCTACTTTTTTCCTCACAGTTTGTGCTGGCTTTGGTCAGGACCCTCACACCTCATTTTAAGTAGGTAGCTGAATGCTGAGCTCTACATTTCCATCTCTAAACCCCATTGAGTCTCACAGGGGATGATGAGGAAGAGAACATAATAGGTGTTGGCCATCCCTGTTCCACCCATAAATGATCTTAGGAAGGCTGTTGTTAGAAGGTTTTCCAGTCATGCATGGTTTCAAACTCAGCGAGGTGAGACTTCTATCCAGAAAGATTTTACATTTCCTAAAAATCAGCGAGCCACATCATGGATTGACCCCCCGTCAGCTCAGGAGGAGGGAAGATCTTCTTAGAAAAGAGTAGAAGGCTCCTGATTTTTCTGCTGCCATTAACGTGTGAATTGTTCTATTTTCACAGAAGTTACAATCAGAAAAAGCAAATATTGAGGGGGGTATACAATACATGCACAATGCAGCTTTCCTTACTTTGGTGCTTTACACATTGTTATCATTTGGTGAAAGAAGCATGGTTATTTTAAAAAATATTACAGTATTTATTTTACTATGCAGATGGTCAAGCAAAACAAGTTAGTTTCACTTTTTCCATTAACTTTCAAAACTGGTTCTCCTAGTAGCTCTTCCTTCAGCCAGGGTGGAGAAATACCATTTCTTTTGTTTGTTTTCAAATGCCAAAGAGCAAGGGAATCTTTAGTAATTTTTTTTGTTGTAGATTCTGAGGGATAAACTTGGCATCCTGAATTTACTCAAATGCATCATGGTATTACCTTATCTTTTTTCCAGAGGTGACAGAACACTGATCCTAATAGCATGTTGTTTTCCCAGGAAAAATTATCTGCTGGTTAGACTTTGAAATGACACATCCAGTTTTGAAATGAGAACAGAATAGGTGTTTTCTATAAACTGTTGAGCATGGGCTGGTACTTTGCATGTATATATGAGGACAGGAGTCACTTCTGCTGCTATGTAAGGCAGGAATAGTATAAACGGGCCACTGATGGACTCTCTTTGCACACTGAAACTTTTTCTGAATGGGACCACAAAGAAAACCGACACAGTATTTTATTCCCACTGCCCATGTAACCTCATCATTCAGAATAAAAAAAATAAATCCTACTGCCAGACAAGAAAAAACAACTGGAGAAAAAGACCTCTCAACTTCCAGGTTCTTCCTTATATTTCTACATTTCTCTTCATGAAAATTATTTTTCTTCTATATCATAAACAGAGCTGACAAAGCAAATCCCCACATAGCCTGTTTCACACAGTTGGCAGAGTTTTGAGAGCTTATATCCTTGTTAAAGCTACTTAGAAATGTAAGTGTCAGTGTATTTCTAGTTATTGAGTAGAGAAATACCAAATATGCTGAATATGGTGTCCTCCTTGTATTTTCTATATTTTTGGAAGAACATCAAGTATCAAAAATATTATTCCAAATTTTTAAATTTAGTGAATGGGCTTACTTCTAACACAGACTTCTGAGATTATTTCTGAGTCAAAATTGATGAGTTATTTCAGTTTCATCATTTTCTTTCAGTTTTTTTTCATCTTATTTTTGATCAAGTATATTTATCAGTGCAATTTTTCCAAGTAGGGAGTGATAATTATTTCCTATTGAGAACATGCTCCATGACCTTTTAAAGTATTAGGACTATCAGTATTACTCCTATCCAGAAACAAAGCACCCGTTTCAAAAACAAGAAGAAGAAAAAATTTAATCATCTTTTTATTTGCATAATCATGAACAAAATACATTCTCCCTTCCTATATTACATGTATTTTTTTCAGAAAAAACATATGTAAGCAAACAAATTCTTCATCACACCAATTTGTAGCATATGAATAGGTATTTCCTCAGAGATTTACAGAGGATTCTCTAAAGAAGAGGATGGGATTAGAAAGTACATATGTCACTCCTATTTATATCCTTGGAAACTGTAACAGACACAAAGAGCACAATAACACTGTTTGATAGAGCAAGTTCTAAGCTATGAACGAAATCATAAATAAGGCTCCCAGAATTTTTTTAAGGATATTTCTAAAATAAAATTATCGGACTCAATTGAGTCCATGCATAGCTGAATGTGTCAGTTTGCACCAACATCAAGCTGTGGGAACCTCTTTGAGGTACAGAGCTCTAGAGGCCACTGAAAAAGATCAGAAAGATGAGGAATGCATCAAATGATTAATGTTCTAAAAATTAATAGAAAGCTTCCTGACTCCTTCATTAATTTTGAGACTAAGACACCAACGCCATAGACTACACATGTCACTAGTCAGTAATAGAGGGTATCACAAAGAATTCCAGGAGGTTTAATTTCACACAACCTACAACAGCAGGAAGGTTTATATAATCACGTGCAGCTTCGAACAGTGATTTGTGTGAAATTTCTTACATGAAAAAACAAGTGCTTCTCATTAGAAAAGTTAGCTAGAATGTAATGATTTAAGAGAGCCCAAAGATTTGAAAAGTCTTCAAAAGTTTATATTGTCCAGAGACCAATTAAACTTCTCTCTGCCAAAAGATAACAGAATTTGGCTACAATTTGCTTCAGACAAATATTTGTGTAACTAAAGGGAGCCTACTAAGAAAATATTTGACAACAGGAGCAGGTCCTGGAAGGGGGTGGAGAAGGTGTGTACACCGTCTGGTAGCTAAGGTGAACTTATTATTCCTCACACACGCAGACACTTTTGCCTCTATGAGAACACTGCTCACATTCCTTCCCCACCACCTCCTGAAGGAATGTGCATCACAATACTTAAAGGAAAACATGTGAATATTAATGAAGATGTACATGTATTTTTGAAGTTTTTTACTGTTAGATATTCCAAACTAAATTGTAACTGGGTACTGACCGAAAGAAGAAACATAATGCATCTTTTATGAAGTAGGAAAAAAAAAAACCAAACACAACAAAACACCATAGAACTAGGTCTTGTGATGTTTTACTCTGGAACAGGACATCTGACAAAATGAATATAAGGTTTTACTGTAACTGTACAAGACTGAAAATTGAATCATGGGTTTCCTTTTTAAAGATTTTGTGTAATACATCTTTGCATCAACGCAAATTTAAAATTAATTAATTCATTAACCCCAGTGCAGAAGGCAATTTAATGTCTACAGAAATTACAATCAGATTTACCATTTCTCATCTGAAATTCTCTGTAGCTTTTATTTTCTCTTAGGTTCAAGTTTTCAGATCTGTGTTTTTAAGAAAGGTGAAGAAAAATGTTACATTTAAAAACTTAGAACCATTAGAAATGCTTTAGCTGGAGGAGAAGCTTTATTGATCTTTAGGGCTGGACTTGGAGAAGTGAAATTTTCTGAAGCATAACATTTTATTTCCCAGTAGTTGATAAACTGCTGTGTCAACTGCCAGCTGGCTTTAGTTAAAGGAAGCTGATTGATTGGCTAGGGCAAATGTACGGAGAAAATTATGAAAATACTACTAACTTTCTAAAATTAGTCAGGCAAGCCATCTCTGTCTCAAACAAGATCATTCTTATTTGTTGTCTGTATTATTCTACCTCCTGTGGTACTAATCATCTTGAGGGCTACTTCCACTAGGCTCTTATTGTTCTGTAGGAAGAAGTGGTTTAGACACAGTACACAGTCTTTGAATGCTTATCATTATACAGCATTATTTAGACATTATCCACGTGTCTACTGCAGTATCCTCTCTATAAAGACATGCGTGCTAAACAAAGAACTCCAGTGTTCAGGAATAAATTAAAATATTTACATTAATATAATTCACAAGTTAAATGCAGAGGTAGAAAACAATGGCTTTTGCATGGTGATTCTTGTCTAAAACAAAAAACAATCCCCCCAAAAAAACATTTCCAAAGGAATCTAGCTATTAATTCCATCAGCTCTCTTTCCAAGATGATTACTTGTACATGAGGTTACTACTACACAAATAGCAGCTGCATCAGTTTCTTTCTTTCCTTTTCTGCTTGTCTGAATCTTGTTTTAGCCAATTTCTTGCTGACCATGGTCTGCAAGCAACTGCTTTCCACATCTGTTAACTCTATTTCTTGACTTGTCACTTGAAACAGCTTTTGAATGACATGTAACACCTCCCTGTCAGAGGGAGAGGCCCTTTTCAAAGGGTCAGAAGCCCAACTGCCCCCTGTAAAGTTCTACGCTTCAACTGATCAAGGGCTGGAGGCAAGGCCAAGGACTCCTGTACAGTACTCATATATCACAGCTGTTTTTTCTGTCACCAGATGTGGAAAAAAACTGAACGGCAGAACAATAATGTTCTCTGCATTAAGAGTATTTCATAACATAAATTAGAAGGAGGGTCACTGATTGTGGTGAAAGAAATGATGCAAAATTAAACTGCTGATATCAGTCAGAGAAGTGTATCTTATTAGATACATTTACTTATTTATTTTTAAATTCAAGTGGGCTCTGATTCTTAATACATCCCTGAAGACTGTTATATTCAGTACAGTCCCCTTCTTCGAAGAGGCTAATATCTGCTTGTCAGGTATGGCCAAAAGAATATTAGGGCACTTAATTTACATAGGAGGTTTGCAGCCAGATATGCGGACAAAAAGCATGCTGAGTACACATGACAAGTTTATAGCTTTAGAGGCCTTTACTTTGCCCTAGAGCTCTCACCGTTTTAATCAACCACTGTGCCAATCTTCTTCCTGGAAAGAGAGGCAGAACTGTGTTGTTTACCTTTCTAGTTCTCTAATGGAGGCGTAGAAGGGACCCCCTGTACGAATCTTCCAAAAGGACCACAGTCTATTTAAAAAAATAGGTGAACAAAACCTTCTTTTCATTCAGGTCCTGGGATGAATAATTTTGGTGTTCTGTCCTGGCCCCATATCTTACAATACCAAATACAGCAGCAAAAGAGTAGCGACTGCGCTGTTTATGGATGCTATCATTCTTACTGTCCCACACTTCAGCAGAGCAAAACAAGAGCTCTTCTTCTTTGTTTACATGCTTCATTTATAACCAAGGATGTTGATCACGAGCATCCTTAAAATTAGTTTGCAGCTAAAGAACAACAACAAACCCAAGCCTATGCTAAACAAACATGCTCACATAGAGGATGCGATGCTCAGTCTTTTTCAGCATCACCAGAATTTGCAGGGGTAAAAAATGATGTGGTTACGAAATAGGCTTTCTTACTTTCCTTTTACAGGCAGATGTTAAATTAAGAAGACAGTAACTGTTACTGATGACACAAGCAACAAGCTAAAGCAAGGCCACTACCAGTCACCTTCTGTTCACACTTACTAAAATCATCAATGCAACAACTCTTTTTATGTGTCTCTAAAAAGAGTAACCAATATGGGAGTAGAGAGGAGTAGGTGGTAAAACCCTGGGTAGGCTGGCACTATGTAGCTTTTACACAATCCAACTTAAATTCAGTGCCTCTGTGTGCCTTTGGCCAATCCCTCCTCATCTGCACACAATTGGAGAGAACAAGTCACTGCTATGACCCTAGCCAGGACAGACTGATCAAAGCAACCCTCTGCCAGCTACATGCAAAGTTCCTGTGGTTCATAACAAGGTCAGGGGAGAACCTGTCAAAAGCAGTTTTCAGTGTGCATCTCAGGATCCAACCTATTAACATGTTCAGATTATGAAAAATTTGAAATTATGAGTTATAAAACAACTGTTGTAAGCACTGCAGTGGAAATTAATGATGCAATGGCAGAATAAGGTGATTCACAAATGTTCATTATTTCCAGATCCCTTCTGCACAGTAAGGCCATCCCTTTAATGCATCAGTAAGCACATACACTGTGTGCACTGCCCCAGAGGCACACTGCCTTGGGTCACGTTCTTGAGCAGCTACAGTGTCACCTGACCCTGGTCACTAGCACCTGGTGTTGCACAGAACAGAGGGAACCTCCCTCCCCAGCCACATCCTGGCCAGCCACAGGTCAGCTTTTGCAGACATGCAGAATCCACCCAAGTTCAGTGCATCCCAAGCTACTCCAGAAAGCAAGAGGAACAAATGTACGATTTGGAAGGAGGAAGCTTGTTTGGATATTAAGCTATAATTTCATTACGGTTCTTCCAATGAATATTGGTTTTATTACTCTCATTAATTAGGAGTTTGTCAGCACCAACATAACTCATAAATGAGCAACATCTTTTCAAATTAGTTTTCCTTGTTACAATTTTTGTAAACGCATATTTATCTTTCAAAGAGACTAAAGCTAGATATCCATTAGGACTACAAAAATCCCCTCAAGGACTAATATTTTACTTCTTTTTATAATTCTCTTATGTCTTT
Organism: Odontophorus gujanensis; assembly: GCA_013399175.1. NCBI lineage: Eukaryota > Metazoa > Chordata > Aves > Galliformes > Odontophoridae > Odontophorus > Odontophorus gujanensis. The sequence continues at coordinate 39,394 of VXAB01002300.1, forward strand.
AAACAGAGGGGTTTGTTTGTTTGTTTGTTTGTTTTTAATTTTTTTTTTTTAACTGAAGGTTCCTTCCCAAGATACTCTGGGATTTGCACTTCATATTTCTAAAGACTTGAAATAAAAAAAGCTCTGTTATGTCTGTGATATGGCCAGAAAATTAAAAAAGGAATTTCACGTTCATGTTTCAGAGAAAGGCACTTGACCTGAGTTTATACTGAGGTTTAGCACAATTTCTTTGCTTTCATGCTAACTGAGCCTGTCTTTCTTTCTTTAAATCCCAGAAATCCCTTTCTTGTTCTTTTACCTTCCTTAGCAGAGATTCTGAAAAAAAAAATTGTATTATGAAAACTTTTTTCTCAATAATTGACATCAGAATTCTCCAAATCTTGCTTCAATTGCAGTATTTGGTTTTGTCGATTTAGATATTTAAAACAGACACACATGGGAAGGACTGTATCTTCCAACAAAACATTTTAAACGTACTGGGAGAAAGATGTTTTCAGTAAAATTCTGAGAAAGTGAGTTGCTTTGCGTGTGTGATTAACTCATGAGGAAAGGGATTACATCTTGATTAGGAGCATGTTACAAAAATGAAATGACCACTTGAATATCTATTTCATTTTAATCAGCTTGATGCCCACATAAATGATGAAAGGCATCACCAGTGTTTCTAAAATCATGCAACTTTATCTCCCCCCAGCACACTCATATATATGCACATACAAAGTTGTGCGAATTATTTTTTTTTCTGAATACTAGCCACCAGTACATTCATACAGACTTGTATGATTTTGTTTGCACTTTGGCTACTGTCTGCACCAAGAATATACTTTGGTAATTATTTAGGTTCATCAGAAATGGTCTAGCATTAAGAAAATACAATATATGCCATTAAAGACAAGATGCCAGAATTTAACCATGACATTACAGCATTGAATTATTGTACTAGCCACAGAGGTGCTCTCTTTGGACATCTAAGAATTGCCCATATATGTTGCAAACCAACCAAGCTAGCTGCACATTACTCCTTACTCAGACACAGGGGTTGCACCTCTGGCAGTCGCATGATGGCAGCTCTTGACTGTTACTCCCTACAGGACTATTACTGGCAATTCAAGCTGTACCAACCCAACATTGTTCAATTTACCCTTGCAGCCAAACATGCTACATATTTGTATATATTTATAAGATTATGGAAACAGAAGCAGTAACCACAGCATTTTCCTTATGCCACATCTCAAATTCCTGAGCATTTCCCTGGGAGAATCAAGGATTTGCATACAAGTGCAGCCACTTCAGGTGGCTGCAGCTCTGGAAACTGGTTTCACAGATGTTCATTTTGCCTTTTGTAAATATCTGAATTTTAACAGCTCAGTGCCAAAGACCACTTGATTTTGTTCCCAACAAAAGCACTGTAAATGATAAAATTAGAGTGCTGTATTCTTACTATGTCCTTTTCCCTCAGTACAGTCTGAAAATCCTGGTCTCGTCCAAAGTTTAATTCTCTACAAAGTCTGTGCAGATCTTCACAAAATATAAACATACTTCACTAATGCACACAAGCACCGTTTGATGGTTATCATAAAAAAAAGGTTACCGCTGTACGCTAATCTCTTACAAGCTCTTGCACAAGCAATCTTTTGGGATTTTTCTTCTCCAATAACCTACTTGAAGTAGAAATGAAAAATTTCTGGAAATGTGAATACAGTTTTCAGACTGTCTGCACATCAGTAATCACACTGACTTTACAGTTTGTATCTGTGATGAAACACTGAACTTTCAGTTGACCTAAGAGATTTTGCAAGGTAGAGAGAAATCAGCAGACTGTCAACAAGCTCATAAAATTTGAACCTCAGGTCTGTAATACTACAGCTTACTAGAAAATATTTATCTTCCATTACTCATGCTTTCTCTTGACATCAAAAATTATGAATTCCAAGGTAGCTTATAATTCATGTATAACATAGATTGAATCATTAACAGTGTAGTGCTTTTGTTTGCTGAGAAAGGGCTGTTGTCTTTTGCTGCATTTACACAGCATACTGTGAAGGAATCAAAGCTACATATATGTAACTATAAATGAAATACTATAATATTCTATAACTAAATAATACTATCAGTAATTAGAAAATGGCACTAAAATCAAATGCGACTCTGATGGATGTTCCATTCTGCAGTAGTATATGGCTATCTTGGAACTCGCACTTTGTTGATGTGACAGACTTCTCTGAATACAACCACTAGGACTAACTCTAGTAGAGTATCAGTTGACTGCAAACTAACATAAAAGCCTCTCATGAAGAAGTGTTTACCTAAATATAACATATTCCCTCACAGGCATAAAAAAATATTTCATTATAAAAAATTAAGTATGATGTCTGGGAATATCTGGTAACTTACTCTGTATTTGCAGATTGAAAATGTTTTCTTTAAAAAAGATGCTTCTTTTTTTCTTTTTTTAATGGTTTAACACATAAAAATACTAATAAATTAAGGCTGGACTTTAGGAAAAGGATCAACAGATTTGGTTTTAAAGGATGAAGGGGCCCATCTCCTTTTGGAGTGACTCATTTTATAAGTTTCATTTGTAACAGCAAACCCAAGTAACTAAATGAATAATAAATAAATACGTCAGAAATAAACGAATTAAGAACAACATTAATAAGAAAAAAAGGTAAAATGTTCCAGAGGCAGTTTCTGCATTTGATTAAATTACAAACATTTCTTAAATTAAGCAATCGTTTCTCTGTACAATGTGCCTCGAACAAAACTATTCAAGGGAAGGCAACACAAGAAGTCTGAACGGTGAACAGAGCTCTGAGAATCAATTTGAGATGTTGCCTCCATATGAGAAGGTCTATTTGGGAGGAAAAAAACAACAAACATAACTATTGGACTTCTATGAAAAATTACAGAATTTAGACTATTGGAAGGAAGCTGCAAAGGAAGAGTCAAATACCCAATGGTTGACTAGAGAAGAAAAACCCCTCAAGTTTTGGAACTGTTAGAGAAGTTAATCTGCAAAAAGTGGAATACAAATATTTTTTGGAGAAAAAAGACAACTTTGTCTACTGTACACTGTCACAGCTTCAGCTGCATTTTGTTAGTGTGCATTAGTCAATAATCCACCCAGAAAGTTTTTAGAAGGCTGGGTCTAGTGAGTTTCAAATTGCTGTTAGGAATAACATCATATTTTCAGACAGCTTACAGCAAGGTTGCTTCTTGAAAGCATTCTTCAAAGTGAGGCAGCTGAGCCTGGAAAGATAAAACTGATTGGATACTACAAACATAGCTGTGTCAAGCAAGTTTCTGAGAGACTGCGAACCTTTGTGACAGTTTAACTATGCAACACAACTCGTGTCCTATCTGAATTTTTGCATGGTTTAAAATGCTAAGAAATACCTTTCATTTTCATTTGAACTTCACACTGCTTGCCTGGTTCTTTAATCATCTCATTAAAGAGAGTTCCTAATGTTTTTGATTTTCTAATTCACTTTGAACAAATGCCGTAATTGCTGAGGAAAACACACTTGATCTCTGAATAGAGCATAGGAGAAAAATGTTCATCACTGCTCAAAGGAGCAAAGCAATTAATTTAAACTTCAAGACAGTATCATTGTCTTGATTCAATAAGGATTTTTTTTTTAATTTCAAATGTGATATTAAAATGGAAGTATTTGATGATATTAGGATAGTCTTTGGAAATACTCTATATTATGAAAAAAGGAAATAATATGGTTATATAATTTATAGTTTTAAGAATACTGATTTGTTAAGGCTGCATTTTCAACAGAAATAAATTCCAATGACTGCATGCTTATCTCCCAAATAACAGGTAGAATCATGCTCCTACCTATCTATGAATCATTTAGGAATGTTACGCTCTTGACAGCCTACTGACACATGTACTGTACCTTGTATACCACCATGGCTCTGTCACCTAACATTACTAACATCATCCATCTCATCATCTCCACTTGTACAATGAGATGCGCTCTGTGAATATAATATGCAGTTCAAACCAGTTTGAGACAAATGATCAGTGTAGTGTATTTCTCACATGACTCCCATTATACCCCACAAACAGAGCATAAGCGACTCCCTTGCAGCTGCAGCAAAAAATGTACCCCTTTAGGTATTTTTCCCCATCTCAAGAAATGAACTTCATATATAAAACAATCTTGGCTACTGTCATCTCAGATTACTCTGACTAATGGTCCTTAAGATGCATGTTTTAGCCCTTTGCATAGTTTGGGTTCTGATACTGAAGTTTTTCTCTTGCAAACCTGCCATCTCAATAATTTTAGCACCACGATTTTTTTCACAACAAAACAAGAAATATCTTCTCAAAAAAACCTAACAATTTACACAAGAAATATACTCTTGTCATAAGCTAGAAATCCATTTTGCATGTGAAATGAAGCCGCTAGCATGCTGGAAAGAGTGACACAGTTTATTTTGTGGAACATCAGAAACACTGCGTTTTGGTGGGACTCCATTTATAAACCGAATGGGATTTCATGTATTTACAAAGGACTACTTGCTTTTAAGTGGACTACTGCTTCCCATGTTACTTTAAATCTCTTTAAATGAACTTTCTGGGGAAAGCCAGAGATTACTACTCCTTGTTTAAAAATACTAGCTTCATGCTTGCATCACATCTAGCAAATGGGAAGATGTGACTGTAGCAAGTTTTGTATTCATTTAACATACCAGAAAATATGTTAATAGAAATAATTGAGTAATAGCAGCTAACTTGTATTTCCACACACAAACAGAACCTTCCACTAAACTGCATCAAAGTTTAAGCAATTTGAGACCTCTGTCAAGGTAAAGGGGGTGGCAGCAGCCAGAAACCTCCCCACCCACAGGCAAACCTTCCAGTGGATTTTATTTGTGCTGGGGTTGCCTAGTTCAGTATTCTTGTACTGCTAAATAGGGGCCAACCAGTGAACCAAGAACTGTTGCCAAAGAAGTGATGAGGGAATTGCTGAGAAGGAATTGCTGAGCCAGAGGATGCATATTTTATACCTTCTGGTACAAGTTAGTTTGAAGCTGGACCATTAATTTGGCTTCAAATTTTTGCAATTTTTGGACTATGGATCTAGCTCAGTGGTATATGTATATAGAATATATGGTATATATATATAAACCATAGAATGGCTTGGTTTAGAGTAGGTACCATGACTTCATTACTCTCTTTATAAGACTGTTATACTTAATATGGTGGTAATCACTGTAGATAAGGATAGCTAGCAATAGTCATAAATTATTCAAAGTATATTTCCTAGTGGTGTGATGGAGAGACAGGTTCTCTGCAACACTGTGTCAAGTCATCCTTTTTTCCTCTGACCTTCCAGCATCAACTTTCTTACTGATAACTAGACCAAACTTGCACATCTGCAGCCATTAACATTTTGTGTCTGTTTTGAGTAAGGCCTCAAATTTGTCTTTAAAAGTGTGATAATGACACTCTAAATATATATAAAATATACAAAATGCATAACAGCTTTTTGAGACAACTTCTTAAGCTTTAAAAGAAAATTATTTTCTTACCAAACAAAATTATACCAAGTTCGTGCTACAGCAATAGAAATCTATTAAATACTAGATGTTCAACGAGTAAAAATTACAAACCCATTTTATATCTGTCTAGAACTGCACTAGTTTCCAACTTTTAAATAAACGATGCTTTTAGAATGAGAAAAGAAGTCCCTAGCTAAAAGATGCTATATACATGTGAAGGGGTGTATATTCTCAATTGCTGTGCTTACAGTACCAGTTTCTGCGTGCTTGCATGTGCATGGGGCTTGAATGACATTAATGGACAACAGAACAAATAGTTTAATCTGAACTCCAGATAAAGATACCCTACCAAATCACAGTATCTTCTTTTAATGTTGTGTAAAGTGTATTTCTGACATTACATCCAAGAGAATTTTCTAAAGCCAACTAGAATTAATACTGACAAATATTCATTATTACAGTTCCATTCTATTTTTTTCTACTGAACCAGCAAATATTTCATAGAATATTACAGAAATTATTTTGCCCAAAATAATACATTTTCTCTCTTGCTGTCTCTACATAATACCTCCATACATGGAAGTTATGGAAACTGAAGAAATTTTAATTAAGATTTTACAGGCAGTCAGGCTACAAGAAATGCTATTTTCTACTTCAACATGAAAATGACCAGATCTTAAAAAGAGATGGGATTGACAATGAGTTCAGTGAGAAGACAGGCGACTCAAGTGTTACACTCTTCAGACCACTTATATCTTCTTGGCTGGGCCAGTTAACATACCAGGTGATTGTGACTGTCTTGCTTCTAAGTGCAGAAGTCCTTAGGGTACGTTGGGTTTGTGGTACCTACTACCACAGAGTAGACTTTCAGTGCAGTAGTGTTCATTTAAAGTTGCTTACAGCACATTTCATCCACATCAAAAATAAAAAGCACTGCTATTAGCACTGTTACTGGCATTTAGAAAACCAATCCTAAAAAGAATCATGCACAAATAAAATCATGCAATTACTTTAAATGAAGACAGTAAGTAAGCAAAAAATAAATCATGTGCATACATTTGCTCGCCAGACATTGACGCTAAGTTATAAAATAAATAAAATACATTGGCATAGAGGAGATTAGTTTAAGTTGCTGCTGCTCATGCTGTGTTTGTTTTGTGGATAAAAGGATGAATTCATGTTTTACAGATGTCAAACTTGCCACCACTACCAAATTCAACTGAAAAACACTACTGCAAACCTTCAAAAACATCTTCTGCACACAGCCCAGGACACTCAGGTTTTCAAAACTGCTTGTTACACCTAAGCAGCTCTACTGTATCCCTTCTATCATGCCGTGAAACATATGTGGTTCAGATGAAAATTGTCTCAAAAAAAGCACACGCACACAGCTTCATCAAGTTCAGAGGAGGAGTCCTGTAAAGGCTTAACAAAATTTAGGATCTACATCATCTTCCACTGGCATACAGCCTTGTTGATGTTCACAGAGAGAGCAATTCTGGGACAGAAGAGAAACCAGCACCTGTTAGCCACAAACAATAGCAAATCAAACAGCAAAAGAAGAGAAGACTTAACCCTCTCCCTTTAGGAAATTCTATCCATTTGCTATTACAGAGCTCTAGAGGGAATGCAGTCCATCCTTTCAGTAGATCAGGAAAGAACAACACACAACATGTATGTTGATTGATAGCCTCTGACAAAAAAATGTGTAGGATGAGTTGCATGTGACTACACTTTAAGCATCTTCCTTGCAACCCTTTCAGGAAACTGACCTTGAACTAAATGCAAGTAAAATGCAAGCTTAGGCCAAGTTTTAACACAGCCCTAGAATATAATCCTGGAGACAGCTGACTCTGTGAAGTAGACATGTTTTCTATGTCATGTCACTGCCTCTGATAAGCATCTTAGCTAGATAACTGCTAAATGACAGAGCAAATTCCTGAACCGAAGCAATCATCTTCAGTGTCACTTGGTAACTATCAGGCACACACACAAAAGCATTTCCAATACAACTAGGTATTCATCACTTCTGTACTCAGTAAAGCGCTAAGAGTTCAAAGTGCACTCTATGAGAGAGTTCAGTGTAGCTGACATAGCTGCTATGGGACTATAAGTGTGAGCTCAATGCAAAGTTTTATTAGTAGTAGCTCAGACTTAGTTCTGTGAAATTCTCATTTCATGAACAATGTTCCTATTGACTTTTCTGTGAGCTCTGTGTCTTTTAGGTCTGTAAGATCATGTCTTCTGTATATAGAACAATTCTCATACCAATACACAAGGCATGATTTAGCAAGAAGAAAAAGTGTTTCCTTTGAAGCTTATAACAGGCACCAAAATTCCAGGTAACACATTTTTGTACAGTTGTCTTCAGGCTCCATAGGAGAGTGTAGAATTTCCTCACAACAAGGAAAAAATGGATTAAACTTAGTCAAGAACTGATGAACAATTTTTATATTTGAAAGGATGAAGACACTATATGCATATGACATGTCTTCCTACGTATAAATATCCAGGTTGATCAAGAGAGGAAAGAGTGAACAATATTTCACACTCAGATAAATAAATAAAATGTAGAATTACTCATGTACAAACATGCTTCCTAGGAATGTTTTGCCTTCAAACCATTCTTGTATAAAAAACCATGTCATTTTTTATTTGCTTTTTTCTTAAAATGCTCATTTGAGTACCATTTCACAGAATCACAGAATTGTAGGGATTGGAAGGGACCTCTAGAGATCATCGAGTCCAACCCCCCTGCCAAAGCAGCTCCGTAGCCCAGGTTGCACAGGTAGATGTCCAGGTGGGTCTTAAATATCTCCAGAGGAGATTCCACCACCTCTCTGGGCAGCCTGTTCCAGGGTCCATCACCTGCACTGTGAAGTTCCCACACACATTTGTGTGGAACTTCGTATGCTTCAGTTTGTGACCATTTCCCCTAGTCCTATCACCACACATTTTACCTCGTCTTATCGCCACTTCTTTTGTTAAAGAAGAGAAAGAAATGTGGCCTGGGAAAGGAAGAAGGTTCAGTTGCTTCAAAAAGCCAAGTACATTAGATAAAAAAAATCTTTAAGGATTAAATATGAAGATAATACTGTCAGTTTTACCCCTTATACAGAGGGGTAAATAATAATTAATATGATATTTGCCATCATGTCTCTGCTTTACTTTCACAAATATCAAATTATACTGCCTATTGAATATACATCCAAAACTCCCATTAATACCGAAGAATGCTAAACAGTCTTGAACACTTTTGGAGAGGAAACTATTGCTGTTTTGTTCGGAAGGTACTGTTTTAAGAAAAATCTGTCCGAATGATCTAAAAACAAATACAGAATTCCCTTTCCTCTGACACTTTGGAGCTTCTCTAAAGCATTAAATCTTACATTAAATCTGCATTTCAAGATCAGCTACACTGGCAGCTTGAATTTCAAGCCCAAACTCACAAAAAAGTTCTCATTATTTTCTCTTAGAATTTTCAGAATATAGTAGAAAAATTGAGTAACATGTTCCTGACAGTAACATTATATTATAGAAGCTAAGTCATTGTAAGCAAAGATAAAACAAACATGAAATTGTAAAAAGTAAGAATTCTGATGAATCTACAGGTTACAGTGTTTGAGGAAAAGGAAGCTATAACTCTTTGCAAGGCTATGCTCAAGAGAAAGCTGTTAAATGCACTGAAGGTGTGTGAACTACTGAAATCCTGAAAACCATTGAGTGAAACTCAGCTAATTCTTACTTCGCACTTTCATGGGAGAGGGTGGAGAACCTGGCCAACTGAAATTAACTGAGATCATAGACTGTATTAGTTAGTCCTGTGGGCTTTGGATATATTTGAAACTTGTCAAGAAATCAACAATCTTTAGATCTTTTTTTTCCTCTTTTCTTATTTTCTTTTATTTTTATAATTTCTACCTACTAACTTGTGTACTAGCTCACCTTTTATGTATTTGTTAACTCTGAATATGGCCATGCCATTCTTATGGCTCTGTTTATTGTAACAGTTCTTTACAAAAGTTATTTATGCAGAATAATAATCCTGTTTGAAAAATAACTCCAGAGAGACATAGCTGAGGTTCTTCTCTAGAGGAGGTTGAGGTTATTACAATATTTCATTACCACAAAACAATACATCCTCAGATAGAAGCAGCATCAGCTTGTAATGCTCTTTGCTACTGGCACACCAACTTTTCCTTGTAAAGCAATTTAATCACTTACATATTGGTTATACGTGAAACATTAGTGCTTTACTTCATAGAGAACATCTCCTGAATTTTCATTACTGGCCTTTATTGCTGGCCTTAACAGACCTGCTATGGTGCTCAGAACAGCAGAGAATCAGGGAGCCAAAACTGTCAGCATCTTTGTTGCACTGAGTAGCAACTTCTTAACTTGTTCCATAGATAAAGCAGTCTAAAAGACTGTAAAAAAACCTAGAACTACTAAAGTCATGGAACCAATACTAATCACTGTATCATTCATTCAGATAACATTTCAACATGAAGGAGAATAACAGGTGCTTCTTTCCATCTATGCACACATACTGTGTCTTAAAATATTACAGAACACCTTTAAACTGTAAATGGATATAACACAATACAGCTGTTTAAAGCCATGTTGTTAAAAGTGTGATTGAAAATAATATTCAAGCAAGTGCCTGTTGTGTAAAGGTAACCTGGCTCCATTCGTATCGGCACAGTAACATCAAAACTGGTCAAGTTTGAAAGATGGGCAAAGTATATCTTTAAAAGGTTTAGGTAGATCTATGTCAGTTTGAGAAACAATGTAAAATCCTTTCTTGCTAGAAAAACAAACAAACAAACAAACAAACAAAAAACCTACAAATAATTCTGGATAGTACAGGCTCTAAATTAGTTCCAAATTACAGTGTGGTTTGCAGCCCAAATCAGAACCAACTGAGTTCAAAAGATTCTATATAGAAATTACAACAGGTCTGAGTCTTCACTTCACTGACGGCTGTGCCAAGTACACAGGACATCCTCAGATACAATGTACCTCTTTGCTGATGTTCTGTCTCACTACAGGACAAACACTTCAAAACACTACCTAGTAGTGAAATGAAAGCATGCAGTAACTTGGCTGAATGACTAAACAGAGAAGGGGGATGTGCTTTAGGAAAGGCAAGTTCAGTTAGCATCTGTATGTTGCTTACTTTTACTGGGACATCAAGAATTTTTCTTTTCATTAAGTTTTAAAATTCTAAATATGATTGCCGGCTGATATGAGGTGTGTCACATTAACCAATACATGCCTCCTCAGACTTCGTGGTTATGTTATTAATATAATATGTGAGCGTCACAGTGGCTTTCTTTAAATGAACCACCCTAGCCACATGAAAGCTGATTTCTTCTTGTGAAGTATCTTAGAAAAATGCTAGATGAATGACTGCATACGTCTTAACACAAGAAGATATTGTCATAATTTACCACTGCAAGGCGAGTTCCACTTTATGATGATAGTTTGTGTAAGGCAAATAAGCTAAGCAGCATAAGTGGCACTGCTCTATCAGTAAATGTACTCAGAGCAGATTCATTGGTTACCACTACATGTCCAGTAAATACTCAAACAAAAAAAAAAACCAACAAACGAACAGTGAGCAGACTACATGCTAATGAGTGTTTCTATCTGCTGATGACATTTTTGCAGACTATCATGAACTTCACTATTGCATATTATTCTTGATCACTATCAGCTAATATAAAGCTAACAATGACTTAGCAGTTACTGTACACAGAGCCAGCACTGCCCTGTTTGTCACGAAGTACCACTAAGAGAGTTCTGGGTATTCCATGCAGAAGTGATACACCGAAGCCTTTTTCTGTGTCTTATCTTGGTTCCTAGAGATTCTGCCAAACATGAGCCAATAAATAGCTCAGGAAGCTGGTTTTGGACCACCCCCTATTAAATTCAAATAGGAGAAATATTATGACTGTTAAATATTTGAATACAAAATGCTACTTTCTATTTTGGCTATTTTGGTGAAATGCGTTATGGTGGAAAACAAAATGAAAGAATAATTCTATTGCTGAAAATAACTACAGCTGGTAGCACAATCTAGGGAGCCAGATTTGCACAGCAGATGACCTCATCAACGGATAGTAGAACAGCTGGGGCCTTTAAAGGATGTAAAATATAATTCCTTAAGCTAAATATTTTAATTAACAAAGCAATAGGTTGAATATTAAAATACTCCTACGCTTCTGCCAAGTACTCTAACAATAGTAAGTCAAAGAACAGAACAGCACTTCAGGCTGTGATCTGACAAATTCATAAGTCAATTTAACAGCTGCCTGTCAGCCACCTTGCTCTCTTTTTGCATTTACCTTCATCATGCTATTCCCTCCTTTCTTCATCCTTCATAAGGTCTTCCATGAAGCACACTGAAGCCAGCAGAAAGTGTTATTCTCTGTGTTGTTTTCTTTTTTAAACCATGGGGGTTTGTTGGGAGGAGCTGTTTTCTGCCAGATTAATGCACTGAAATGGTTCTGCAAAGGGGAAGGGCTGGCACAGCAGAGGTTACCTAGGCGGGAGAAGGGGCTGACAGGATCATCACAGACAGCAGTTGGAGTTACTGCTGTGAAATCACTTTTATTACTAAGTAGTACCAAGCAATAGTGCAGCACACTAATAATATCTTTCTAATGTTTCTTTAAAGCTCACTCCCAATGCTGTTTGGAATGCAGCAGCTCTTCTAAGTGCCATGCTCTGAATATCAAATGAGAAGCCTGTTTTTGAACAGGGAATATGAAGAGATCTTTTCTACATGGTGGGCTTCCAGCCCGACCTCTAATAAAACTGGGAAGAGGGGTGTATGTTGGGAGTGGGAGGGTGGAAGCTTTGCTTATAATTTTCATATTACTATGAAATGCAACACACAACTGGAAGGTGATTAATTATACAGTAGTGGAGTTACGACTGTTCTGTAGTGAATCCATAGAGATGCTTAGTAAGGACTAAAGTTCTTTGAGTAAACATCACTTTGTTCTCTGATAGTTTTAAAACTTCCTTTGGTTTTAATTAAGCATGATTTTAATAGCAATCAGTGTGAATCAGACACCATATATCACCATTCAGAACAGCTGGATTATGTGCTATGAATGGCACTTTTCAGAGTTTTCGTTCTTTTTATCCAGACTGGGCATCTTGACAGCCTTAACCTGTTATTCTTCTGAGCTCAAGTTTGCTGATGTTCGAAACAAACAAGCAAACAAAAAGCACACCCCAACCCAACCATACTAAACAAATGCAAACAAAGAAACAATGAAAACACATCCAAAAAGTGAAGCTTTGCTTATACACAGGCTAGTTTTAAGATCTTCAAACACTATGGCTGATTTACCATAACACTTCTATCCCTCTCAGCCATTAGATGTACATTTGGGAAAAAAAAAAAAAAAACCTCTTAAGAAATGATAGTGTTGGTAAAAAATATGAGAAAGACAAGAAACGGTCTTATAGAACTAATGCCATGCTGTAGGAAAAAAATAATAATAATAATAATCCAGAAGTACTTCACAAAACTCAGTAGACAAACTTAGTAGACAAAAAGGTGATAAATGAGTTTCAGTTTAGATAAATATTAATTAGCTAATATGTACGATGAAAAACAATCAAAATCTTGTATACATGATGCTAACAAGTGACTCAGAAAAGAATCACCATTGACATGTCCCCAGAATTGCCAGTTTTGTGTTCAAAAGCAACCAGAAAAAAAGTCATAAAATGTTGGGCTAATATATTAATACAAAAGGCACTAGTAACAGGACTGAAGACATCTGCACAACCTTGGTCCATCTACATCTCAAGGACTGTATGAAGTTCTGGTCTCTGTACAGACCAGAAGTTAAAGGAGGGCAAATAAGACAGCAAAAGGATGAGTGTCTGCCTTAGAAAAAGAAAGTGAAGAGGCTCTTAAGTTGGAGATAAGGCTGAAATAAGATTTGATCAATCAAACCATGAGAGAAGTGAACAAAATAAAACTTCTGCTTGCTAAATCATCCAGTACTAGAGTCCTCAGGGACATCTGACAAAACTTAACAAGAGATCGATTAATAAGAGATTAAGGAGCTTCTTTACAAAGTTAGTAGAAAATTTCTGAAACTTGCCAACAAAGGAGGTTGTAAAAGCAGTAAGCATTAACAAGTTTGAAAAAGTAGGCAAAATCTTGGATTGCAAATTTGTAAATAGGCCCTAAAAGCAACAAGCATTACCATCACTAATACAAGTAGTATGCTGAGAAAGTACCAGGGAACAGCTAGGTTTGTGTACGGCCCCTAAATAGTATCTCAATGTCACTGCTGGAGTCAGAACCTTGAGTTTGACAGTCCACTGGTCTGATCCAGTAGAGTTTTACTTCTGCCCTTGTATCTTTTATCACTTTCTTTCAACCTTTGATAATACACACACACACACACACACACGCATGCATGCACACACAAAAAGGCTATATCCTTATCAGCTGTGACAGAAGCTGTAACATAAGACCCCAGTATATGTTCTAATATATAACGTTCCGTGTTAAGCAATAAATTAGTGCTATATCTTTAAGTAAAAATAAGGGTCAGACTGAGGAGGAAATATTTGAATTATTTCAGCCAGTGTGACCCCCACAAAGCCACAGATGTTGTTCCACAGCAGGATCAGCTATTTCAGTGAAAATGTAGCCACCTGCTGAGGAACAAAAGAAACAAACATCAGCTCCTCCAGCAGCAGAACTGCAGAGCAGCTCAAAGGGAGGCAAGGTTAGGTACATAAGTCATTCACATTTCTACTACAGCAAATCTCAGAAGGTAATAAGAGTTAAAATTGACTGGTATTCAGATGGAAGTCTTGAAAAAAAAAGAGGGTGGCAGACAGTACCTATAGGGTATTTTCCAACCTCTTCTCTTTTTATACATGAAATCAGCGGCACATTATAACTGAAGTATTTTGAGACCATTGTTAACATAGAACACCTTATGCAAAGGGAGAAGGTATGCTGGCAAATCTCCATGGAAGTAAATAAATACAGCTCAATCGAATCCTCACAAGATTTCAGTTGTATAATGTATCCTTCATCCTTCCCGTTAGCGTCCCCTCCGGTAACCGGTAATTTGTTCTTAATCATAAGGACAGAGTGTATACTTAATGCATCACTACATATATTTAAGAAATATGTATATTATACATTAAATGTTTATATATGCATTAGTAACTATTAGTAACTATTGCAGATATTTAGATTATTCCTTATAGTTGGTTGGCAGGTCATATTGACAGCTACAAAAATTTTAATGCCAGAGAATTAAAAAATAGTGTCCACTCCACATTACATGTGCAAAACATCCAGCGATTTTACATTTTGGGTAGTGATACAAGACATGTGCTTGTAAACGAGACATATCATTCACTATCACACCTTGATACCCTACTGTCTTCATACCACCCACGTGCAGGCCCAAGGCCTTGAGACTGCACGTATTTTCTTTCTCCTGGATGAACTCTAGAAAGCTGATCTCAGCCACCAACACATCTGCAGTGTGCACAGCTCTGCTGAAATTTGCTCCTGCCTGAGTGAGCATCAGTCAGTCACAGGACCGCCCATCTCCACTCTTTCCCTCTGTTTCTCTGCTGAAGAGCTATGTCCTCAGCCCTAGGAGCTGAATTCCCTCATCCTGTTTAACACAACATGCGTTAACTTCATTGGAAAGCATTCACTGAATACACAGGAGCTGAAGAAGAGCAGTCTTAGGCTCTCACATAAGTCTATGGTGGCACAAGGCAGCAGCAGATACTATCACCATTTGGAAGCATTTGAAGCCTGTGAGCAAAGGGAACATTTGGATGCAGAGGCATTTTATGCTTTGCTTATCTTGAATTCTGCAGAGCTTCCATACACCAGTGTACGCAGTCACTGCATTTGCTGGAGTCTGTATGAGCAGCTGCGAGTCACTATTTTAACTGCAGCTCAAAAACAGCATCAGCTTTTCCAAAAAGATCAGTGTTCCATTGGTGTGATCTAATACAACTTGAAGGAGACGCATCATTCATTCATCTTTTCTGTGAACCTTCCGCAACTCTTCAGTGATTCAACAAAATGTAAATACATATTTCTAAAAACACACGCCGCTTGTTTCACTTAGCTGCATCAAAATAATTTGCCTACTACTCATGGTAAATTACATTACTAATATTTTCGTATCCATCCTTATTTACACAACTGAATGGGCAGCACTTTTTCAAGTCTACTCACGGGGAAACTGAAATGCTCCTCTTAGAATCTTGCAGATGTGACAGGATTATCAGACTGCTTCAGTTCCAGAGTTCTTATCACAATGCATATGGAAATATTACTATGAAAGCTGTTTAGAAAATCTAACTTTTTTTTTATTATTATTAGACTATCCTTTTAATTGCAAAGCATACAGATGGACTCATTATGTTCTATATACTGTGTTTATGAAAATACGAAGAGCAGACTCTGCAACTGGTGTGTTCTCCTTTAGCTTTAGTGAGGTATGTGCACCACACAATGACAATAGTGATGACTGTCAGTAAGTCCATAACAGATTAATATTTTTAACATGTAAATAATTAATAAAATACTCCAGAAAACTTTCATTAGTTATTAACAGAAAAAGAAGAGAAATCAACAGTGAATCGAGCACCCTCCTGAAAATATACAATTGAATTGTTTTGTTATTCTGGAAAAGGTCAGAAGAACTACGATGAAAAAAAATAGTTCAGAAAAGGGCTGAGTTGCTAATTCAGTGGCAAACATTCTCCTGCTTGCATAATCCTCCTGAGAACAATCCCAATGAAACGAGTACCACAAATAGAGACTGCTCGTGTGATGATGGTTCCACAGATCACCCGTTCAAAAACTGGATTTCTAGATTTTGTGTATCACCCATAAGGGAAAGAAAAAAGAAAGTTAGTATTTTCAGCCCACAGTCTTGCAAAAATTCCATCTCTTCACCATCAAATTTGCCTTTTGCTTTCCAAAGAAGACATGCAAGGAAAACACAGTTGAGGTACGAGGCAGCCTGGCACAGCTGAGTGCATCTCAGACACTGCGTCATGGCCTCTTGGATCAGGATCACTCCCTGCCCTAGGCATCTAAATTAACCTGAAGTACTCTAAGGACATTGATTCATGTAACTATGTATTTCTGAAAAACTGGTTTGCCAATATGACATTTTGCTGGATCTATCCAGAACTGGTGACACACAGGAAACTGAAATTTCATTAACCATTTATGCTCTGTCAATAATGATATTTATTGAATAAGTACACAGGGAGGGAACAACATTAACCTGTATTGGTTATAAATTCAACAGCTCTAATTGTTTTCTAGTACTTCCCACGCAGCTGTAAATCAAAGCTTCAGCTCTCCAAAGCAACCGTGAGGCTCCCACCGGTTACTCTGGTTACACTGGTAATTTATCCATGCGTGCCACCCATCGCATGGTTTTGTACATTTCTGAAAGCACGTTGTGCATCACGTGACGGAATGCCCCCTTAGAACTGAATTAAGGAAGCAGAACACTATGGATCAACAAGGTGAGAACCAAATCAATACGCTCCTAGAAAGCAGGGAGGGAAGCTTACAGCTACGAAAGAATCAGAGTTAGAATTAAATGCTCTTGGTGTTTCCTAAAGACATGAAACCGTTTCATACTGCTTAAAAAGCCCAAACCTCCATATGCAAAATAACCAAGATATAACAGAAGCTGCTGTCTCTTCAACTGTTAATTTTGGACGCTGCTTACTACCAAATCGATGTCAAAACCTCTCTACTTCAACGACTGATGGATTGTGTCCATCACAGCATAATTTGGCAGCACCCTCACAATTACGCTTACAATGCGATACAATCAAGATTCTGAATGTTTACGTTAATGACCATAATGGGCATCTAAAGGCTTTCCCTTTTCCTCCCCGGTCTGCGAGACTTGGCAGTTCTCCAAAGCCCTCCAGCACCACCTTCAATCACTAGGAGTAAAGGAGGCTGAAGAACAATGAAAAAGAGCGCGCATGGACAACGGGACTTCGTATTCGGAACTCCTCTGCCTTCACAGCCAGCGGCCACGCACCGCCCAGCAGCACCAAGGTGACGGTTCACGTCCTTTAACTTTTCCCTCCCCGCTCAGCCAACTTCAGGGCGCAGCGTGCAGCCGTGACCGCCTCCCGCCTCCCTCCGGCCACGCCGAGCGGCCGAGCCCGCCGCGCTCAGGTGCGGTCTCCAATTCACGATGCTTTCTCTCCATCACCGCCCTCGGCCGCGGGGGCACCGCCGCGGGGCCCAGGTCCTTCTCCGCCGCGCCCCGCCGGCAAAGCGGTGCTCCCGGGGCCGTCTCCGCAGCCCCCGCGGTGCCCCCGGTCCTCCCCAGGAGGCGGCGAAGCGGCGGTGACAGCTCCGCGCCGCGCTCCGCCGATCGCGGGTCGAGCATCTTCCCCTCGCCGCGACACCCGCCGCTCCGAAGTTCCCGCCGCGTCGCCGGTCCCGCCCGGACACCGGGACGAGGGCACGGCCGAAGGGCGCCGCGAGGGGTCCGCCCCGGGCATCCCGCCGCCCGCTGCTCCGCCCGTGCCGGCACGCTGCCGTCGGCCCCTCCGGCGCAAGGCGGAACGGACGCGCATAGAGACAGGCATCTGCCTTCCCTCCCCTCGGCCGGAGCTTACCGGCCGCGATCGCCCTCCGCTCCGCGCCGGAATGCCGCCCGCCGCCCCGCAGCCGGCATCCCTGCTCCGCCCGCAGCCGCACCAGCACCAGCAGCCGCGACGCCCGGCAGCAGCGCCCGCCCCACGAGAGCGCAGCCCGGGCAGCGGGGGGGAGCTCACCCTCTCCGACTGACAGCGCCGGTAGCCAATCGCCGCCCGCGCCGCACCGAAGAGGCGGGAACGTGTCACGGGCAAGGGCCAATCGGAGCGCGGCCCTCCGGCGGTGCCGTTTCCGGGAGGGGGCAGCCGAGGCGGGCGGCGGGGGTCGCCGCTTGTGCGAGGGGCCGGGGCGGGACCGCAGAGTACGGCGGTGCGGCTCAGTCAGGGCCGGGCCCAGCGGGGCTTAGGCCGGGACAGGGCCTCGGCCCCTCCGGGATGCACGGCAGCCGAGGCGGTGGCCGCTCGCAGCGGGAACGCGTGCGCTGGGGCCACTTCCCCAGCAGCTCCGGAGCGCCGGAGGGAGGCTGAGGGCTGTCCTGTCAGGCGCGGAGCGCGCCGTCATTCCCGGGCGTCCGCAGCGACACCGAACTTCACACTAGGGCGCTTTGTTCAGGGGAAAAAAAACATCCACCAAGATTTTTTGGATTACTATTATTCTTTATTTTCCCGGCCATCCCGCGCGGCACATCCCCGCCCCGCCGGTGCCGCCGTCCTTAGAGGGCATCGCGGCCGCGTCCTCGCGGCTGCTGCCGCGCGCCGGCTCCACCCCCCCCCCCCCCGCCCCGCCCCGCCCGGTAGCGCTGACCCGCGCTCTGCGAAGGGCCGTTGTGTGGTTCGCTGCTCCTGCAGAAAACAGCGGGCCTGAAGTGCTCGGAGGTACCTCAGTTCTCGGCGAGCGCTGGCTCGGGTGGGAGCACGGCTCCGTTAGGACCGTGCAGCCCTCGAGTACGGTACTGCGTTCACTGTGTCGTGCTGCGAGGTCTGTGCCGTGTTTGCCAGGACTTAGAGCAGAGGGTTCGTCACACTTGATATCTCTGAACTTCACCTGCACCTCTGCTTATCTGGTTTGGCTGTAACAGCAATCTCACCAATGGAGGAAGAAATCGTCAGTGTGAACATCATGTTCCTCCTGGCCAAGGACTACAGTGTTCACACCTTCCTGTTGTCACTCTCTCACTCATCCCCAGCCTACAGTGAGTATCCCAACCCTGAGATCCAGCGGAGCAGTGGAAGGGTGAACATGACACCAAAAATTTCTTCCCTCTGTTTCGGTCTCTTTCTCTAAAAAACAAAGTGAATATTACTTCAAAACATTTTAAAAATATGTTTCACTGCTGGGTTATTTTTGGTGCTGTTGGTCTTTATCCACTGTTTCATCCTTTCTCAGGAAAGGCCCATTGCTCAGTTTTATGCTTTTCCTGCTGGTGTGCTGTGTAGGTTTCTCCATAATGGCAGCTGAACTGCAGAACAGCTGCTTTCTTACTCCGCCACAGAGGAAGAGAGAGGAAAGATATGATAGATATCAGGGGCTATGGTGAGGTTAGGGAGATCACTCACCAATCACCATCATGCATAGAAAGCAGACTCAATATTGAGAGATCAGTGTAAGCTATTGCCGATAACTAACAGACTAGAGCAGTGAGATGTCCATCCTTCCCCAACTGATCTCACAGGCTCTAGCTCTCCAAGTGCTGCTCAAGCGCAGCTCTGTACCACAGAGTTGATATTTCAGGAGCAGACTGCTCCAGCACAGGGTTCCATAGGTAGCAACTCCCCTAGCACTCCTGTCCCTCCATGGGCTGTGGCTCCGGACAGGTGCTGCTCCTGTGAGGGCTCTTCATGGGCTGCAGCCTCCTCCAGGCCACATCCACTACCACACCATGGGCTTCTGCATGCCTGCACGTGGATATCTGCCCTGAGTGGCACCCATGGGCTGCAGGAGGACAACCTGCTCCACTGTGGGTCTTTCCTTGTCTGCTCAGAGCTTCTGCTCCAAGCCAAGAGCATCTCCTGTACTCCTGTGCTGCCATGGTGGCTACAGAGCTGATTCTCACCCATTTCTCACTCCTCTTTCCAAGCTGCTGCTGTACAGCAATTCTTTCCTTTTCTTGAATCTGCTCTGCCAGAGCTGCACTGAGCATTGCTGATAGCTCAGCACTGGGTCCCTTTTGGAGCAGCTGGAGCTGGTTCTGTTCTGACACGGGGCTGTGATAGGCTCTATTTACAGAAGCTTCTGCCACAGCTCCCTGCTACAAAATCCTTGCCTCATAAACTCAATACATGTGTATTTATAGCCTGAATTAAAGAAGCATGAAGTTTATAAATTCGTCATGGCTTACCATCATATTCTGTGCATTTCAGAACTGTTTCCTCAATTGAATAACCTCTGCAATTAATCTGATAATAAGCAAATGTTTGTTATGTCTTAATGAAGGAAATTATTGTTACTGTTAACACTGACTACTATTTATGGGCAGAATTCCTTGTTCAGTTCTACCAGAGAATGGTACCTTCTTCTGCTGAGTTCAGAACTGCTCCTACTGTTGGGCAACCTGGCAATCATGCCCTTTCCTTGCATAGCAATGTTCTAATGTAAATTTTATTATGTTGAGGCTGATCCACTACAGCATTGGATTTCCTTCCCTCCTTCTCTTTAACTGTTTTCTCACTTCTGGACACAGTTATACATTTGGGTTTGTTTCCAATGTGAACAGTGAATGAGCTCACTTTTGTTTGGAAGAAACTTAGAGAACCGTTGCAAATGTGCAGTACAGTGCTCTGTGTGATAGCTGAGAGATTTCATTCCTCTGGAAAATTGTCTTTATTATTTCAGGAGCTACCGCAAGTCTTGAGAAAATGAACCGTCAAAAATGGTATTTATTATGTATCAAAAAGTCTGACAGTTTTTACCCTTTGTGGAAGTAGGAATGGTAGCCGTAACTTTAGCTTGGAAAAAGACCCACCATGCTTTACTTACTGTTTAGTTCCACAAATGTTGCAGAGCTCGGTAAAGCAATTCACAGTTACAACATTGTAACTCCTGCAGAGAAGGAAACACCAACAGAATTCATGCGAGTGCAGCTCTTTCTTCGCAAGTAGGACATAAACTTTCATTATTTGTAGTATTTAAAACTTTATATAGAATTGTAAAGAGAAATTCAGAAATCCTGTCTGAGCAGTATTTTCCCATTAAAAGAGTGGCCTCTAAAATTTAACGGCAGATTTGCCCAAGCACATACACAGCTCTGTGTGTATGGTAACTAAATCATTACTTGCCAGGAACTGAACTGCAGTTTAGCTACAAGAAAACTGTAATATGTCTTACAACAATTTTTTAAAAGTGTTGAAGATCACTAAAGAGAATTTGTTCCAAACAGAAAGCTGGTATATCATCTAATAGCTAAATATCCTGTTTATGAGACAAAACTTGTCAGGGGGAGATTTGCTGTTACAGGCTCAGAAACACCGAACAATTACAAGCAGATAAAATGTGAGAATGAGAAAGTTGCACTTCTAAGAAATGAGACCATTTATTAAAGTGCTTTACATTACTCTTAAGAGTTTTCAAAAATTTATCAGAGCTATTAGTACCTTGCTAAACTGTTTATTTGTTTTATTTGTTTTGATTCTTTTTGTTTGTTTGTTTGTTTGTTTATATTTTTGGTGTATTTGTTTATGTGAACAGAGTTGCTTAGGTTGGCTTAGTCCACAAAACTGCAAGTTAGTATTGGTCACATCTAAGGAAGGAGATTTTGATGATTCTTTTCATGAAACAACATAATATTCTTGAAAAGTCCTGACAAGACGTACAGGAGCTGAATTACTTTTATTCAAAGCAGAAACAGTATAAGAAATACACCCAAACAGCTCTGTCCCACCCATACAGCTCTGTCCATTCTGCCCTAGACCAAAACTCCAGAGGTGACAGAATAAGTCAGAATAAGTCATGGAGGACACCTATAAAATCTTTGTTTCATCTGTTAAGGCTGCCAATTAGATGCAAACTGTGGCCAGAGTGCTAGCATTTGAGATTTTGGAAGACATGAGTATCCATGCTGATACTCAACTCCAAAAAAGAAAAAAGATTTTTGGTATATCCTTTTATCCTCATGGTTTTTTGAGAGTTATAGGAGAGATTCTGCTTTATATTATCAATCTGTGTACTTTGGAAATACTCCATTGTCATCATCCAGCAACTCTTTGTGACCCCCAGAGGTTCCTCAGTTAAAGATAGTGTGGGCTTCCCAACACTATTCATAGTGTCATGCAGACATTTTATATTTAGTCTCTTTGCTTTCTTTATATACATAAGAAATGTGTTGTTTCTAGACAGAGTCACCTTATAAAAGGTTGATATTTTTCTAATGTAGGTAGCAGTAAGCAGAATCTTAGTTTTATCTTTTAACTACATGGCCAACTGCAGACTGATTATACTAAATATCCATTCTTCAGATTTTCCATGCTTCACCTGGTCTCTTCTCCACTGAGTCATCTGTCATTGTCTCTCTCTCTTTTTTTTTTTTTTTATTTTGGCTGAAGCCTCTACCTATAGATGTATACAAACTGCATCATTACCTGCCGCTGGTTTCTTTCTATGTGAGTCACATTTTTGATTGCTGGGATATAACTGTACGAACATGAAAATAGTGGAGTCTATCTCAGACCAACTTTCAAAGAAGAATAACTGCTCTGCTGGTGTGAGGTCCAGGAGGAGTACCAGAAAGCACAAAACCATCTCCTGGGTGGTGCTAGGCTAACATCATTACAGTCTAATGAATAATGTGGGCTTTGCGTGCTGTGGTGGCTGCTGGGCAGGCTGCCAGCACCCAACACAACTTTGCCTCACACGTTCCATGACAGAACAGGGGGAGAAAGTCAGATGGTCAAGCTCATGGGTTGAGACTGAGGTACTTCAATAAGCAAAGCAAAGCTGTTCATGGAATGGAAGAAAAATCTGAGGATTTATTCACCGCTTTTCATCAGTAGGAATGCTTAGCTGCTTCCTGAGAGAATCAATAGGAACTGTTCAGCCACTTCCTGTGAGACATGGCCTCCATGTGTGTAAAAACCCCAAATTCCCCCTTGCCTCTTCCTTTTCCCTAGCTTTTACTGCTGAGCAGTGCATCATGTAGCATGGCAAAACCCTTTGGTTGGCTCCATCTAACCTCTCACCTGCCCACAGGCTACTGGACTTCAAGGTGGGGAGGGATGGAGTGGCAGCCCTGATGCTGTGGGAGCAGTGCTCAGCAGTGGCCTTAATATCAGTGTGTTCTCAACACTGTGAGCCTCAAAGGCAGAGCTCAGCACTGTATGGGCTACTAGCAGGAGGGTTAATGCCAACCCAGCCGGAGTCTGTATAGTTTGTTTTGCACTGGTTCACACAGAAACACCTTTTTAATTTAAGAAGCAACAGACCAGTCCTCTGCTTTATCCTGGCTATGCTGGTGGTATTGTTCATGAGTTGACACCTTACTACAACTGCAGTTTAAAAAATATCCCTTATTTTCTTTAGCCTTGTTTTGTCCTGTCCTCTGAGTACTGGCAGTGTTAGAAGGTAAATATTGTAGTGAGTTGTAAGGGGCATAGTGTAAGAGGTCTTCTACATCAAATGTAGGGTAGTCTCCTAGAGTTGAACATGATTTCTCTTCTCCCTTTTGGAAGCTGTTGAATATTTAACTGACGTATAGATGGGACACTGTACAGATCTGTGGGAGGAATAAATTATTATTTGCTTTTAAATGCATTATAATTTGTCAGTGTTAGCCTCAGCTGGTAACAGATTTGTTTGTTTTATATAGATGTGTATTATATGATGTAAGCCACAGTTGTGTGTGAGGTACTATATAGGAAAATAAGGAAACAAAGTCCTTGGCCCAAAGGGTTTGCATAGGCTATCTCTAGCAGAAGTGCATTGTGATCTAGTTTCACATTGCAAGAAGAAATATTTAATTATTTTTATAATTATGTCTACTTTATCTGAAGAGAGCTTTTCTCCCTTGTAAACAAACAAGGCAACTTCTGTGTGCTTGGTGAGTCCTTCAAGATGTTTGTTTAGCATAAGTGATCAGTTGCAAGCACAGCTTCCATTTATATAGTGTCCTTCATAGCAATGTCACTATGAAGATCATAATGAATATACTTAGAAGCATTTTAAGACTCCATAAATACATAAATACATATTTATTTATGACTACCTTGAACAGTAATTTAAGATAGGCCTTTTGTGTTAATGAGAAGATAACTGGCGGAGTATGGTTTCATATCCAGGCAGTTCTGATCTGCATGAGTGATCAGGATGTAGAATGAACATGATCCAGTCAATTTAAGGATTTTTAACCTTGTCTCTGGAGATTCTATTGTCTCCCACCCCATATTTCACTTCACAGTGTATCATGAGTCTTGAAAAACATGTACATAATTTTCATCCGGAAAAAAATGAGTGTGGTTCTGTTTAATTGTGATTCAATCGCTTTGTCTTTTTTTATTAAATTAGTTTTGTAATTTTGTGTTTCTGAAGCTCTTGCAGGATAACCTGACAACTGTTATTCATAGACAAAGAGCTTGGTTCTGTATCATCTAATGCAGATATCATCTGATTTCCTTAACAGCAAGGAGATGTGGCCAGCAGAGGGATGTGACTTGAGGTCGAAATCCATTTTCTCAAGGGATCCATCTACCAGAAGTTAGCATTCACATCACAAGGGACAATCACTGCAAAGGTTGAACAAAAGCACCAACTTACAATTTTATGATTGACACATAGGCTTGGTTCTGTCACCCCTGTTTACACTTAAGAACATCTTGAAGAAAATTACACATGGTTGTTTTACTGTAGAGGCATCCATCTAGACAAGGATGCCTACTTGGAAAGGAGCTGAGGACACTGCTGCCAAAGGGTATTCAAAGTATAGATAGTACCAACTGTATTAGGAATATATAACCATGTGTGCTTTTGCTTATTATCTGTAAGAAAAAAATTCCAATAGTCTCAGCCCTCCAAAGGGAGGAGCTGCAAGCAGAGGAATGGTGAAAGAAAAAATTGAGTATATGGATAGAAAGAATAAGAAAAAAACCAACAGCAAAGCCATCAAATTATAAAGCAATTTAACTGTACTGAGCTTGCTAGATCTATATATACACAACTGATGTTGGAGTAATTTGCTGATTGCTTGTGGTTCTACTTATGTATACATGAGTGTCTATCTTTATATTCATATAGACATTCGATATTCATATATTACATTAAAAGAACATTGAGTTTGAAAGTCAGAAAGCCTCAAGTCAAAAGCTTTCTAAAATAATCTTTAATTTTGTGATTGCATGCAGTTTTTCTCAGGACTTACATTATTTGTAGCATAGAAGGGATTAATCCTTCTACTTAACAAAATTATTTAATATTTTATTTTATCAACTGATTAAATATATGGTTTGGGACCTTACTGATAACAGTCTTCTTCCCCAACTGCTACAGTGACTCAGAAAAAAAGTCCTAATAAAAGCATTCTTCTGGATATATTATCGTCAGAACATGATCTGTACTGTAAAAAAATAATGTGAGATGGTGAAATTGAAAGGTAGATTGCAAATATAGCCAAGTAGAACCGTATTAAAACTGAGAGATTAGATTGATCTGATCTGTATGTTCATCTGAAAGATACTTTTTAGTGTGGGCAAAATGCCATGCTCTTTCCAGATGTTCTTCCCAGAAATGGAGGAAGCATTTTTGGTAGAGCTTTAAAATGAAATCAATCTGTCTCTCATTTCCTATGTGTGGAAAGCTTCAATCCAAATAGATATAATCAGATAAAATTGTAAGCAATTGAAAACAGTATTTTTAATTAAAAAGTGTGCTAAACTAGTAGTGGAATGGTATTACCTTCCTCTACAATTAAGACATGACTGTGTTGGATAGAACATAGACTTTGGCATGGCGATATAGCAGGACAATATTACTGAGGTAGGAGTGTGTCCTTTACTGAAGCCACCCCAGACAAGTACTGGTTTTTGCTCTTCCAGAGCATTTCATGTGAGTTAAAGAAGAATCATTCCAGAAAATACATTTATTTATACTGTCACTCTCAAGTTCTGCACAGTAGTTATGTAATTAGTGCCAATTCTACTATTTTTTGTTCTTTCAAGACTTGAGACCCTTTAAACTAATTGTGAGGAGTTACTCTTAGTTTTATAAAAAAAAATAGAAGTCTAGCAGTCTTTAAAGCATGATATTTTGGTTCTGAACTTCAAAACTTTTCAGAGTTCAAATGAAACAGCTGTTCCTTACTATGATAGAACTATACTAGACTGATATGTTGTTCTCATAGTAAATTTTCCCTAAGACAAAAACTATCTGAGATTAGTCTGTACAGTGGTTGTTACAGAAATTAATGGATTTTGATCAGGGTGACCATGTGCACTTAAGCAATGTGCTTCAATTTATATAATATTTATCTTAGGTATTTGGGAGATGGTATTGATTATCTCCTTCACTTTGGATACGTTTCTCTTCAGTTCTGAGTCCAACAGAGTGCTGGCAAATATAGATGGCGTCCTTTCTCTGTTAACACGTGGCCATAATAATTCACTTTATCAAATGGGAATAGCCTGAGCATGGAAATATAATGTTCTTTATTGCTGCGTAATCTCTGTCCCTTAGAGATGACGAAATTTTTATGTGGTTCAAGAAAATTGTTTTTTGGAGTGCCACAGAAGCGTTGAAATGTCATCTCAAAACATAAGTGTCTGGAAACCTAATCACATCCTTTCTAAAATTTTTGGAAGCCATTTGGTGAGATTTTGTGAATCTGAGTTTTCATATACAGTTTTTTTACAAATAAATTATTTCAATTATTTTTTTTAATTCTCATTTTGCTGCCTTGCCACTATCTATAGTGCACATACACTGTCTTTAACAAAATACAGTCAAGGTATTGGAGCGCTCTGCACTGCGATAGTTTATAACAATAGTATTTTCAGATATAGATTGTGAGTGTTTATATCATGCCTCTGAGAGGATATGAAGGTATTCTTGATTGCTGTCATAACTGTGTATATATATATATATATATTTATATTTAATAAGAAAAAAAATTTAAGCTTCACGTTCTGGCCCAAGGAGCTAAATCCATACTGTTTCTGTTTTACGGCATGCTGCCAGCACGGATAGCTGCCAGAGCCTGTGGAAACTGCTTTTTGTTACCTTCCCTCCAGGCACATAAAAGCCATTGCCCAGTTCAACAAAATATTTTCCTTAGTCAAAGCCACCCAGACTCAATCTGTAGCCTTGAATACAGGAGCACTGTCCCAACAAATTGGAGCAACAGCTTCCAGTGGGTAGTAAAGGATAAAACATTGTAAACAGCGCGTGGCATGGTGTGCAATGCTATTTCCACTCTTAACACTGCTTTATGAAATGTTGTCCAAAATCTCTTAGTATTCAGGGTGCAAAAATATTTTTTTAATGTCCTGTCACGTATACTGAATAATACATAGCTTTCTATTTTTTCCTTTTAATCTAGTGTAGAGTCTTTAGCCATGATCACAGAGAGAAACTGGAAGCATATTCTAAGTGATTTGAGACTATCTTGTATAGATAAATTATTACTTTTTTGTATGTGCAGCATTAATACAACTAAGGACATAGTCTAATCTACCTATTAGTATGCTGAAGTACTTTCTATGCAGGTTCCATTCCCTCATGATACAGTTAAGTCTCCATTCACCCAAAACTTCTTAACTGTTTCACCTTTTTGTATTAAACAATCAACTCTTTTGGTAAGAGGTGACTTTATCAGGAAATGAAGATATTGGCACTTTTTTCTGAACTTTATTTTCAGTTTTGAATATGTGGTTTCTGTGGGGGCAGGAATGGCTTGTTTGTAGATATCTACTGTGATAGAACACTATTTCTGGTTAGCATCTATCATATTCTTCTATCAGTCCAGAAGTAACTTTAAGTGGCTACTGATAATGATGGTTATGGTGTCAAGAACCAAAAGGTAAAGTGTGCTTGAAATTAGCTGTCATAATGTGGATCTTTTTTGGAGGTTTTTCTAGGAGAGTCTTTTCTTATTTAAACAGGTTATGAGATTTTGAAGACCACCTGCTGCGAAGGTGTTGTAGATTTTTCATGTCTGTTTTTAATAAAATGCAATATACGGATCCATAATACATTTGAAGATTTTATTCTCTCTTAATATCTTTCTCCTCCTAAGAGAAGGAGAGGATGACTGTGCAGTAAATAGGTTGATGGAGAATTCAGTCTTTGGATTTTTCACTTCTTTCCCTGAAGCAGTACACAGCTGCCTTATTTTCTTCTTTGAGGACTGCACTGAAAATTTGGGTCTTTCATAGTTAAATTGTCATTGAATGTTTTAGAAATTCCGAGAACAAGGTCACTCTGATCATTTTCCTAATCCCATTTTAATACAGTTCCTTTCTTTAGAACACTTAAAAATGCTTTTCATGTCAAAATTGTCAAATGTAACACACATACAAGGTGAAATGCTGCTTGTGAAAGGCTATGAAGTTCACTCAAAGGATTTTTCTTAGGTGCCTCCTAATGGATGGGCTAAACCATGAAAATAGGCAAAGGTTTTTATCTGTCTCTTTCTGATTTGATGTCTTCCTGTTTGTTGTGAGTGTACACAAAGTAGTTAATGTTTTTGCAATTATACCTAACAGTTGGACGTGTACTTGACTGAAGTGACCCAAATCTTGTACGAGTAATTCTGATAATTATCCTGCACTTTTAAAGTAAGGTCTGAACTATAATTATTTGTGGCAGAGATGCTGAAAGAAATGTTCTGTGTTAGAATAAGGCAGGTTCTTAGTGTGACTTTAATATCAACACCGAGCACTATGTCTCTTAAGATGCTAATGTAGGTGAGCCTATTAATATGTGATAAGGAGACAAATGCTTCACAGAAGGCAGACAAGCAATATACCTTCTGCAGTAATCAAGTTTTTACTTTCAGAAAGTTCTTCATCCAGGAGCAGTCCACTTCAGCATAAATAGAAGGGTTATTTAGGACCCTCTGTAGCTTTGAGAGTGCCCCTGACTCTACAAAGACTTCAAAAGGATCAATTGATATGCTGCATCTATAAAAACAATTTAAGTAACTCAAAGTAAGTCTTGGTGCCAATTATGTTAATGTATCAGCAAAGGAACTTCAAATTTAGAAGTCCTATAAACAACCAGTGCTAGTCCAGCAATGCAGAAGCTCCTTAATAAGACATTAAATCAGGCTCTTTAATCTCTCTAATTGGTGCTTTTGAGTATAGAAGAATACTTGAACCCTGCTGTGTTCTAAAAGCAGTAGAACATCTTGACTAGTTGGCAATAGCTAGTGAAAATAGATTTCTCAGACTGCCAGTCTTCTCTACTACATAATGATGCAGTGACATTTCATTTTGCTGCTGCTTGTTAATGCTAGTTTGCTATTGAACAGTGCTTGCCTGCAGCTGTCCTGGAAATGGATAAGCTCTGCCTCCCATGACTGTAAGGTACCGTTCCTAGGCATTGCTAAATACTCTGTCTGTGAGATAAAAGGTAAAATCTAGGACTACTCAAAGGAGGTTAACCTCCTAAGAGTATGAAGGTTTCAGTACAATGGATTCTCTCAAGAAGTGTTTAACATTTCCACACGGTGTGGGGACTTTTTCAAACTGATGACTGGTTACTTAAGCTTAGATACTGCATCTTAGCTTAGAAGTTAAGTTGAAACTATTTAAACTTATAATGATGACTCTCTCTCACAAAATGTACAGCTCCAAAGGGTGCTATATATTTTATAACTGTAAAGACTTGCTCCTTGGCTGCAATAAATTTGTATGGCTTCCCTAAAATGCATGTGGTTTTTTGGCAGCTAAGTCACTATTCATTTAGCATTAAATTTAAAGAAAATCTGAAAAGATGCTACTTTCTAACTACAACTTTTATCCCATTCTCACTTTCAGTGGCTATATTCTCTCCAGAGTGTGACTTCTGTAGTGATGATATATATATATATATTTGTAATGTGGGATATACCATCTCCGATTTCTTTTGCCTTTTGCAGAAAAAGAAGCAAGAAAATCACGTATGTGAAATCCAACCTCATTTGCCTGTGATTACTCCTGCATAGTATTTCCTGATAATTTTTTAGTTACCTTGGCCTGTAGGTTCATGCTTTTTTACAATGTTATCAGATACAGTGGTATCTGAGTGCCTTGCATGAATACTAATTCTACACCTGGAAGCATTCATTTTAAAGGGTCTATTCTATATGTCTGCATTTTGTGAAAATACTTGACAGAAATGTAACATGGTGCATAAAGAGGAGGTGTCACATTCCTAAAATATTCTTATGAAAGAAATAGTATGTGTAGTTTTTCTCTCTGTATATATACTTCATAGATATTTCTATATTAGGTACAGAAGAATCAAATTCTGACACACACCTTAGGTTAAAGTAATTATTGTGTAAGGAATTTCACAAACTGTTTAAGGAAAACCACATGTATATATTAATTAAGAAGATTTAAAAACAAACAAACAAAACAAAAGCACCAACTTCATAAAATAATTTTTAAAGCTTTTTTTTTTTAATTAAGCATTGTCAACACTAATATATGTTACTGTTTCATGAAAGCTAGAACAGTATTAGGAGAGCAAATACAAATTCATAAATATTTTAAGCAAAAGGGATAAATCTGCATACTTTTGCATAGTTTTAAATATAAAATTTGAAAGTTGCTTTGGTTACAATGGCATTGGGTTGCTTTCTGGAACAATTACTAAACTTCATTGTCCAATGCTTCCAAACCTCGTTCAACTTCTGCCTGTGATATTTGTTCTTATTTGATTTAAAATTTACACACATTTGTTCTTCTGTTATAGAATATATAGCCATGACAGCTCTATGAATGTAGGAAGACAGTACCATGTACCAGCCAGTGTGGTTACTTTTCAATTACTAATCCATTTCAAACTACATACTGTATGATATTGAAAAGAAAAGAAAAAAAAAAAAGACAAAAAACAAACAAACAAAAAACCCAACACCTTCAAAACCCCCCAAAAAACAAACCCTTCTAGTATGAGCTAATACAATGAATATACATGAGATGTCATGGGCTGAAAACTCAGTTTCAGTAATAACAATATGTACAAAAAGTGGTACACATTAGTTGCTTTGTCTCTTAATTTTTACACTAATTGCCCTGCAAATGATGTAGGGTAAAACTGTATTCTTTCTGAAGGACAGACACACAGTAAGGTATTTCTTGCAACTTTTGGGAATATAGAGATACAAGTTATTCTAATTAGAGACTGAAAAAGTTCGCTTTTTGCCTTTTCATTAAATGAAGGCTAAGTACATAAAGTTTAAGCAATAAACAATATATAATGCACTTTTTCACATATACTCTCTAGACATTCAAGAAGTACTATGATTGAACTTAAGAAATTTCAGTTTACTGTATATTTGATAGTGAGTGACAGACATAGCTGATCATTTAGCTGTTTTGTTAATATTCATCACAGAATATATTTCTTTCAAATTGCTCTTCTGTGGTGAGCTATTTCTTTCTCTCCTTGGGATGATGGAAAGGTTGTGTATCTTGAGTTGAGTCACTTGAAAGATGTGCTTCTGTCATTCTTGAACACTTCGCCTATTCTGTCCTCTTGACAGACATTATCATTCAGTTCCTTATTACAGTTCTTGTGATCTTCTGAACACGGTCTGGAGGAATGTTTGGTTCTATCTACAGAGTCTATTAGACTAAAATCTAAAACAAGGTAGTCTTCTTTAAGAAATAATGCTTTCATAGCGTCAGATAAAATAGTATTTATTTTCTTGTCACTTCTTGATTGTTTTCCAATGCATACCAACTCATTATCAACAGTGACTGTTGTATTAGTTGTCTCCTTTATAACTAATGTGCTATTAGTGTAAGACTTTAGACAAGTGACATCTTTATTATATTGAGCAAGACTATTGGAGGTACCAGCATCTTTTGAACTCTGTTCATCTAGCGAAACAGTTACTGTATTGCTAGAATAGCTCTCAAAATATTTATGTAACTGAAATATTTTTTCATTTCCAGACTGATTTTCCAGGTTTTCAAAGGCATGCCGCAGTGCAGTGCTAATTGCGTGGCTTAATTCTGTCATTCTGTTAGAAGTATCTGTGAGAGTTGTTTTCTGCCTACGAATGTTTGGTTGTGAAAATATGGCATAATTGTTATTGTTGTTACTATTCAAGCTGAACTCTATATGATTCTTTTGTACTGCTTCATCATCAATATTAGTAACCTGTACAACTTCGAAATCATCAGCTTCATTTTTTTTTTTCTCTTGATCTTTCTCAGCACTGTGCCCTACCATGTTATCACTCTCATTAATACCCTTTCCACTTTCCTCCCTAATCCCTGGTCCACCTGTTTTGTTCTCAATTTCCTCACTTTTTCCTGTGTTGCCCTTAGTTTTACTTGTGGCTTCTTTTGCAGATAGAGAGGTAAAGGCTGAGTGTTGATTTTGTTGTGTAATTGCAGTGTCATTCTCCTTTTGCTCTGTTGGAGCATTTTCTTTCTGAAGACTCTTTTCATTGCCCAGAGGTTTATTGGCATGTAGGCTAGAACCTTCTTGCACCAAACCTTCTGGGGGCCACTTTGGCTTATTTACTTTCACAGATTCCTCTATTGAGAATGTTTTCTTAGGTGATGTGTCTTCTGTTAAAGGAGGCCACGTCATTTTTAATTTACCTCTTTCTGTGGATTTTATCAAATTATTATCCAAATTATTAGGGTGGTTGCCTTCAGTACCTGAGTACAAGCCTTGATCAGTGTCTCTGAGTAGTTTAAGATCAACAGGTGTATGATTAATCGGATTTATTTCTTCAGCATGAATATTACCAGCTGAGCTACACTGATCTTTAGACTTCCATAAATCTTTATGTTGTTTGTGTCCAAAACCTTCATCATAATTTCCTTTAGACTTGAAAAGTTGCTTAAAATGCGGTTTACAATATATTTGTCCATGGAGAGATGCATAATTTCCCAAGCTGCCAAATGGAAGAAAACTGGTTTTACACTTTCATATATCCTAAAACCACACTGTATTTTACACTTGGTATTTCAAGTACCCCTACATTACAGTACATATAAAGGAAGGAAGTGCAAAAGGAACACATTCAGTGTACTCGCCGATTCTGACACCCAAAACTAGCACCTTAATCCTCTAATTGCAAATTCCCATGAAATTTTTGGATGAGAACAGTCATGCCTTGTGATTTAAGAAAGATCATAAACTTATTCTGTTATTGAACAGCTTAAACTTCAAACAAGATTGTTCAACTGCACTTGGGGATTATTGGGGATTTTTTTCCAAATAATATTGAAGACTATTGTCTCAATTTTTCTATAAAACTGGGGGAGAAAATACTGTGCCAATTTTCATTAGCCTTTCTGAGTTTAATTGTGTTTGAATTTGGCTCTCATACATAAACGAAATGTGTGTAGCTAGTCTCAGAGGTGTTAAAATTGGAATTGACAGCCTTTGCAGTCTGATGGACCAATTCATATTAATGTTTACAGGAGCTGAGAATTATCCTCATTCATTGCATGGATGAAGAAAAGTGAGACAGAATTGGGCCCCCAGTCAGATATTTTAAATTCCATGACAAAATCTGTGTCTACTGCTTTTTGTTTATGCACCCTCCCGAAGGCCTAAAACTATTTCTAGATGAAACACTGTGCAGAAGAATTTGGAGGGATGAAGGCTGAATGGAGGCTTTAGGGAACATAAAGGCCTTGTTCCAAGTCACAGAGCGAATATTTTGGCAGAAATGAAAAGAGGAATCCTACAAGCTGAATAGCATACTTGAAAACAGTTTCAACTGTTGTGAATTTTTATTCAAGTGCAGCTTTTCTGTGAATGAGCATGCAGTTACTTCTTACCTTAATTGACTGCCACAGTGGTGACAGCGGAAACATGATTTATGAAAACTTTGCTTGTCAGCAACTAGGCATTCCATTGGATAAACTCTCTGCTGACAGAGTATGCATATTTCATTTTCCTGAAACAGCAGTTTCTGAATAAAAATATTAGAAAATTATATGTTAGTCTAATCCACATATAGTGATTCACTGTACGAGTTATATGCTAAATATTTCTGTTAAAGTTCTAGTATTATTTTAATTATCCATGAACTGATAGCTACCGGTTCATTTCTGTATAACTAACGGTAACGTTCTGAAAGTGGCTAAACAACTCACCTTTTTAGAAATCCGTACATTCAGAACTACTTATATTTTCCATGAAACACGAGATTGACAAGAAATCTAATTTTGTGAGTTGGAATAGGATAATGAAAGGTTTATTGATGGAAGTGGAATTGAACAGAATGTATCTATTCTGATGTGGAGGTTTTGCTTTGTCAAGACAAAGCACATCAGGGAGATCTAGTTCTGTGTAACTTGCAGTGAATCCACTTGGAGGGCGCAGGTGCACTATGGACATAAGTATTTGTGATTTTTATAGTTTTACTTTCCAGGCCTGGTAATTACTTGAGGGATTTTTTGATAATAAGTTAGCTAAAGCTTCATCAGTTAACTGTATCAAATACTTTCCTGTGGTAAGCATGATTAATTGTATAAGAAACTGTGTTTTGTTTTGTTTTTTCATAAAGTGCAAAGCACAGAAAGAAGGCTTATTTCATACCAGTAAGGGGCACAGATGAAGAAGCTTTTGGGCTTTGAAAAATCCACATTGCTCTTCTGTCTTGAATTCTGAATTGCGATGAATACTGTATGAGCAGACAAGTGAAAGCAAAGTGGAGCAACTCATTGCTTGTATAACAACATAGATCTCCATGCTCTGTTAATAGGATGTTGTATTATTTCCAAGTATGAGAAATCAGGTTATCAGGTACATTCTGTACATTTTATTATTTCTCAAATGCAACGGTAATGTTCTTTCATGTTTTATGCAATTCTTCTTTGATTCCAGTTGAAATACAGTTGTTAACCTTAGCAGAAAAGACCTCAAAACTCCATGTGTTAGTATTAGAAACTCATTTGGTGTATCACTTAAACTAGATGCCCTTGGAAAGGGACAATGGTAAGAGATTGCTGAGACAGAAAGAGAGAGAGGTGGCTAAAATTAAGAAAAAAATATGTTAGTTTTATGTCATTTCAGCCTTTTATTGTAAACCTGTTACACATAACTGCACAACACATAAACTACAAATCATACTGAGTTGTGTCAGTTTTATTGAGGATTTTCAGACAGCAGATTACCATTAATATGATCTTGGTGATTCTCCTTTGGAATTCCTTCTTCTTTCTTAAGGGTAAGGCTTGCATCTTTTTTCTTTTCTTGTGATTCGGTTGTTTCAAACCTTTGTGCATTTAAAACTGGAAAAGCATTTTCTCTCTATTTTGTACACCTTTGGGAATCTTCATGAATCCAGAGGATTATGTTTGCTTACATCTTGGAAGCAGAACTGACTGTATTTCTTGTCTGGCACAATGGCTTCCTCTTGTGGTTCCCAAGGCATATGGAGCTTCTTATCTGGACCAACTTCACCTGTCTGAGTGACAGAGTTTCAGACATCACTCACTACTTTGCACCATTTCCTTCTGTTATTTCCTCTTCACTAATGGTTTTCTCAGTGCTAGTATTTTCAGATTCATCTGGTATGGAGAAACAGTCTCAAAAAGAGAAGAACTTTTCCTTACATTCTGCCCCTCTTATCTTTAACAGGTTTGACTGAGGTCTTGTCATCTTTGGTTTTTTTTCATAGTATCAATTATCTGATTTTATAAAATCCATCATCAGTGTAAAACATTTCCCTTCTGTATATCCTCCCACATACTCAGGGGCTGAATATCAATTTTCAGTATTTGTTTAAATTTTTTCCCTTCATCACCTTGAATATTTTCAAATAAATGTTTACTATGGGTTACATCATCTCCTTTTAATTCTTCAAAAGTGGATATGTCACCTTTTGGAGTTTCAAGGGGCTGTTTCAAAACTCTAGCGCTTTCTGGAAGCATGCATCCTAGAGAAAGCTTCCTTTGGAGAAATAGTTTCCTCTAAACCACGTTCAATCTAATTCTTCAGAGCCTGAGTTTTAAAAAAAATGTTTAGCCTTGTTTGCATCACTTTTGATGTTTCCCTCCAAAGAGATTTCACATGCAACTTGAATTTGTACTGTGTCTGTTAATCACATCTGAAGGCTGTCTTGCCAACATTGAGCATGCAGTGCTGGCATCCTTTTTCAATGTCTTCTTTGTGGACAGTTGTATTCCCTGTTCTGTAACCCAAGTTGCCTCTGACAACATGATGTCTGAATTTCAAAATACTTCATACTTGTCTTCACATCTTCTTTAAACTCTTTTAGTCTAAACAACTGCAACATCTGCACTTCATCCTATGTTTAAAGCTCTGAAGTTTATCCAGATGCTGTGTTCTAACATGTACCTCATGGCTTTCATGCCACCAGCAGAAATTTCTCTGATGTGTCGTATGATGTTTGTTCCTCATCATGCTACATTTTATTGACAGAGTCTAGTGGCATTTCAAAAATCCAGGTGGCTGTGCAGACATGTCCTCTAGTGAGTTAAAGGCTCTTGTGCAGAGTTCCTGCAGATTCTGAGGAATGTGGATTATACTTGTCAGTTTGGGGAGAAATTGAAACATCTTCTGTGCTTTTGAGAAACTGGTGACAAAAAACTATAAACCTTTACAGATTCTAAACAAGCAAAGAGGAAACGATTCAGTAAAGGAAGACAAGGAAAGCGAAAATTCTGAGTTCTACTTTCGGTTCCTTTGTCACACAGTAGAAGTACTTGTTGAATTACTGAAGGTATTTAACTGTATGTGCCCTTGGCTCCTATACTCCACAGAAACCCACCACTTTTATAGTTCTCATTTTTAATTGCAACTGTATAGTGAAAATAAAAATTCGAACTCTGTGATGGACTACTGTGTCATCGTCCACACTTCTCATTAGCGAAAAGATTCTTCTTATTAAAATCACAAACCTGTACATTTTTTGCAGGTGTGGCAGTCTCTCTGTCATAGGGAACAGTGTTTTCCTGAGCTGTCATTTCAAACTGCTGTTTTAAAATCAGTGTAGAAATTTTTGGGAAGTCCTCATTCATAGCTGTGCTGGTTACTGCAATGGAAGAAACAAAGAAGGGATTTTCTTTTCCTCACCCTACCTTTCATGAAATTGACTCGATCAGTGAATTGTAAACCATTGTTACTCTAGATAAATAATACTTAGCTTTGCAGGACTCTAGTGAGTCCTGTGGTCCTAAACAAAAATTAATAGGAAAAAAAAACCAAAGAAGAATTGTTGAGGAACACATTATTGCCCACTGTTTTGCAAAGCTTGAATTGCATGGATGTAAGGGCTCAAAGTTGGCTGAGATCTTTGATTTAATATAATGCTTGAATTATAATACTGGCACTAACTTGGAGAAGCATCATCTCAACAGTGTGTTCATATTGTACAGGTCTATTCTGATTGACTAGAAATTAAGACTTTTTTGTGCAAAATCTAGTTTATGCATGGACTAGCATTTGCTTATATCTTCAAACAACTCTTAAAGTGACCATTTCTTTAAGCACATATTTAAAACTATGCAAACTTGCACAAAATTCACCTCTGTACATCAAAATCTAAACGAGTTGAAATCAATGAATATGCTTAGCTGAGTAAGATGGAGTGGAAGAATTTAGAGCAAGGTACCACATCTGTATGCTAAGTATTGGGCATTTGTGGGAGTAAAGACAATGGCCAAGAGCTTGGTCCATCATGCTCCTTTGTGAGCCCACTTCTTACCTGTTTCATCAGTGCTCTGCATAAATGTAGATACCTTGTTTGTCTCAGGTGTTCCTTGTTCCCCAGGAGACACCTGCACACAAAACCTTTGCTTTACTGCAGGATTCAGTGCAACATGTAAAAATGTTCCTTATTCCTGCAACTGTGTTTGAAACTTCACAAAGTATGAACGAGAAACCCAATTAGTTACCACACTGAAAAAAAAAATGTTTAGTAGAACACCCTTTTTAAGCCATTGTTATACACTGCCTCATGAGGGCTGCCATCAGCAGAACAGCAATATCTTTCTGAACCAAGTAGTAGTGGAGTAATAAGCAAAGCAGATGAGTATCAGCATCTTGCCATAACTGCATAACAATATAATGATTAACTGATAAAGTTACCTCTTGCGTTTGAAATGCTTTTGCTAGACTTTCTTTGGAGGTCATTCCATTGTATTCGGCTTCTCTGGTGCTCTTTGATATTTTAGGCTGATTGATACTAGATGTCTCCTAAAGATAAATAAAAATAATCACATAAATTAACAATTTATGCTGTTATTTTACAGAAGAGAATGTAAATGATTTAGTATGTTAACAGCACCACAATTAGTCCCATCTACCGCAGACAGTATTTGAAATGTCAAGGTTAGGTGAGGCTTGAGCAGGATGGGTCAGAGCATAATTTGTGTCCACAGGTTCTGTGCAACAGCTGAGAGTCACTCAACATGAGGAGGTGTAGAGTTAGTACCCTAGCAATGCGAAATGAAAATGGAATGCAAATTTTTCCATCTCTTCTCTGTTAAGGAGTATGTGTAGGTGTGGGTGTAATTTGCTTTTTCATTCTGTATGGATAAGTTTGTGAATATATTTATGCATATATATATGATTTTTTCACCTAATACGTGTTTTTCCATTCCAGTGTTAATATTTTAGGTATGTAAGTCAAGTTCTCATTACTGGAAGAGCTCATTCATGAGACATGAAATATGTTCATGATATTCATTATATGTCCTTTGAATGGTGTGATATATTAAAAAGGAATATAAAATTAGGCTTAATATAGTCAGGAAGCACATCTAATCTTAAAATCAGTGCTGCTTTATTGCTATGACTTTTGTACTGCTTATGAAGTAGTTGCAATATTGAAAAAGATTATAATAGTTTAACGTGACAGCCATAGCTGTCTAAACATTATGGGCCAGATTTTGACAGTATAATTACATGGTCTGGTTCAGGGTACGAAAGGAGGAGGAGGGGTTGAAGGTTGTCATGTTTTCTGTGTCTGTCACAATTGCTAATTGAAATTTCAGTGACAGAGGGTAAAATGATTATTGCTTATCCAAAACAAATGGGACATAGGAATGTCCATTACTTCATCCCTTCTTCTATGGTGGCAAACTGTGGGATATCATAGCAGGGACTAATTTAGTTTACAGCGTTGTAATTTGTGGCAATTTTGTGTACTGTATAGATTTTGGAGAATGTTTTGTAGAATTATTTGTTGGTCTCTATGGTCTAAAGTTGCACTTACTTACTAAGCAGAATAAGTCCTACTTCCAGTGCAGGACTGAAGCAGAAATCATGATCTAGATTTGGTACTTGTTAACTTGTTAACTCTTGTGGTAACTTGATCCCTTCATTTCTGAGGTATAAACAATTTCCACCATACTGTGCATTAGGAAACCAAGCAAAGTGCTCATCAACTGCAGGGTGAGGTTGAACAGCAATACAAAGCTATACAACACGTTTATGGTTGTAAATCTATGACACAGCTCCATTCAGTTACCAGTTCACTATCATCGTCGAAGCTATCACGAAAAAGTAATGCTTAACATTTTGGCTACTTTTTGTCTGGTCATTTCAGAGACATGTAATTGTAGAAAACTGAAAATCAAACTTCAGAAATTACCTGTAAGAAGTTAGAAAATTATGAATGTATTTTTTAAGTATTAAATGTTATTTATGTCTATATACATTATTTTAGAGAAGTACATTTTTATTTAGGTGTTCAGATTATATTACTAAATAGAACTGTAGTTACTACACACATTTATGTGTTAGTAGTCCATACATCAATTTTAGTGTCTCTACACTGCAGTAATTTGTATACAATTATTAATGCAAAATGTGCCAGGATTTGATTTTTGAGTCAATTTCCTATGTATTTTAGACTAAACTGCTTTTTGGTGTTGACATTTTTGCAGTTTTCCTCTGTTCTGAATCTCTGTTTTGAGAATCAGAAACTGTGCACTATGTAGTATACATGTGTAGATGAAAATTTATATACAGGTTTATGTATGTTTGAGAAAAATTAAAAACCAAAACACTACGAACAACTGAGCAAGTTCAAGCAGCCCAAACTTTGCAGAGGCACAGAAACCTTTTACTCACTCTTATCTGAAGCATGTTTATTTCAGCTGAGCTGCACATTATGATCGCCATATAAACTCTGTGTGAATTTGGCTAAGATAATATAATGTCATTTATATATTAGCATATTTACAACTTATTGTTCCAAACTTATTGTACCAACCAGCTGTTCCCTTTAGGCATCAGCAGAAGTAAGTAATGAACCTAGAGCTTCAATCACAAAATCACTAATAGAGGGAATAGCCTATCTCAACGATTCTTTTTTACATACCTATGTTCTTATCATGGTATCCTCTGCACATCGGTACTGTGAAGATCTTACAGAAATTTCTTAAAAGTAGTTCTGCCCTTCATCTCAAGGGTTTGTCTGCTTTGCTTTGTGTTATGTAAATACTTAGAAAAGGTTAGGTTTCCACCATTCACTAAAATTGACACATTATTCATTCTTATCTTTGCAATCACATGAAAATTGGCAATTGCTACTCTAGAAATCTTTAAAAAGTTTGTATGGAATGAACCTCAATGAAGGAGATTTACCTATATGCGTGTTTTCCCAACAGACAGTACTGTAATATTGAGTGCAAATCAAATACTTCCAATAAAATTCACTCATCCTTCCTATGTAGGAGGTTAAGCTTGCTTGCCAGAAAGTGCTTATGTCTGACACTGGATAATGAGATTTTGCCTGAGCAGCTGTTGTGCCCTTCAGATCTATTCTAACAGTGACTTTACAGCTTCTGTGGCAAGATAAAGGAATTACTTTCATTTCCAGAGTGGCAGTAATTGTTCTTTTCTGATTTGGATCATTGTTTTATTGTTGTTGTTTGCTTGTTTGCAAATCACTGATTTAATATTCTGCTTATACCAAACATCTAACTATTTTGGCACCAAAGAACACCAACCTATGAGTTTGACGTAAAGAACACATTGGCCACAAATATTATAATTATTATGTTCTCCCAGAATCTCAGCCTACTGGTTGTTCAGTTACATGCTAAACAGATTCACCACATGCAAACAAAGCTTTTGGTCCAGACAGTGAGCTAGCAAACAGCTCCAGGCCCACAGTCAGTACATTAACAGTGAAGATCGTGACCTCTTCTTAGTTCCATGGCTGAGAATAACAGGTGTTCATGATGCCTGCAATGAAGTTAAAGATCAAACCTTTAAAGAAGCAGGCAGCAGTTCTGTGGTAAGCCTTCATTGCTGCTCACCATTTTGGACAAGATTTTACTGCTTTCTACCAATAATAGACCACTTTTCACAGGTGCAAATTTTTATATAATAAAGAGAGCTACTAGTAATGACTGTGGTCTCAAAAAAAACCAGAAAGGTATATAGTTAAATAATACTTGCCTCATGTAAATATTTTGAATGATGAGCCATGCATCTTTTTCATGAAATATTTGAGTATCTAGTAAAATCTTCAGCTATTTAGATTCCTGCTTAAAAAATGAACTTCTTTCTTATTTAAGCATTGATTATTGGTTTGGATTTATCCAGATCAGGAGGTCTGTGTTCAAATGGCATCCTTTCTTTATTTTTCCCAAGGATCGATTCAGTGACCTTGAGTCAGGTCAGCTACCTAAGTATGAAATCCTATTTTCAATGAAAGTACAGTTACGTTCGATAATAATGAGATTTTGTGGTTTTTCAGTGAGTTATTCAGCCTAAATTCAGAAACTATTCTATGTATTTAAAGTGATTTTATTTCCTATGTCTGTAACTATTTCTGCTGATGATTTGAGCTTCAAGATCACTTCTTTATATTTTTTTATTTTTATTTTTTTTAAATGAAACCGTCATAGTGGCTTTGTAGAGAATTAGGCTTCCTTGCTTGGCCAGGAGAAGTTCATATTCATATCATAAAA
Organism: Odontophorus gujanensis; assembly: GCA_013399175.1. Taxonomy (NCBI): domain Eukaryota; kingdom Metazoa; phylum Chordata; class Aves; order Galliformes; family Odontophoridae; genus Odontophorus; species Odontophorus gujanensis. Next base: position 81,637 of record VXAB01002300.1, read on the forward strand.
AGAAAACTCTTATCATCAGTAAGAGAAAAAGTCACATAATTTCTGTGCATGGTTCTGCATTTCTTCACCCAGTAAATTGCAGCAAGGTTGGATCACGTAATCAGAAAAGGATATGCAAATAATTTAAGTGGAAAGGAAAGATATGAATAAAATTATTACAAGGTAAAAAAAAAAAAAAAGCTAATACTTTTTCAGGAATCTCTGGCTTTTTGCACAGGTATTTGTCATGAAGTTGGTAATTGGTTTTGCCACGTTCATGCAAGTTGCAGGTTTTAACCTTTATAACGCAATGAAGTGGCAAGTCTCTTTGTGAACAAAGGAATACTTGAAGCCTAGGCAGAAAAGTTATTTAAGCCATTTGTTTGCACTTTAGCATTTTATTTAGCATGATTTAGCATGAATTTTGACTCTAGTTAGTGAGACTGCCTAGCTTAATAAGTGTCTACCCAATCTTAAGTAGTCAGCAGAGCTAATCTTTTTTGAAGAAGGGTAGAATTATTACTTTTTATTTGACTAACATTTCACCAGATAAGTCTTACTTCTTTTTTGTTGTGCCCTTGAACACGAGTTTCTTTAATTTCCCATCTCCTTTCTGTTCTTAGCTTTCTCAAGCATTTATTTCATTACCTTTTTGCTTGCTCTTACTAGCGGGATTTTACAGTTGTTGGACTAAACTACTTCCAGAATAATGACCATAGTGATAATCAGTTTGTGGTCTTGTTTCAGCATTTTAATTAATTGAAGTTAAAATGTAGTTTTAAATCCATCTTTTTTATGTGCACATCTTTTTCCATACTGACATCTCTTCATTTGAAAAGCAGTGTAATACTATTGCTATGTAAGATGGAGTTCCCTATAATGAAAGGGTACACATCACCTAGCAATAGATTAAGGTTTGTATGAACTCAGGTGAACTCAGGTTGTAATTATTTTCTTTCCCACTGTAAAAAATACTGCTACCAGCATTGCTGAGTACTCTAAGTTATTGCTGCAAAACAGTGCAAGTGAACGAGGTCTGAAGTTTTCCAAGCTGTACTATGAACCAAACTGTACTTGTTAGCTCCAGAACAGGAAGAAATGGAGAGATGCAGCTTAGTAAGGATCCACTTGGGTCCAATAATACAACGATTAAAACATTCTAGAGGAAAGACAAACATTTGCATAGCTTGTGCAGAGAAGCTGTGGATATCCCACCCCTGGAGATGGTCAAGGTCGGATTAGATGGGGCCTTGGACAGCTCAGTCTGTTGGATGGCAGCCCTGCTGATGGTGGGAGATAGGAACTGGAAGGTACCTTCCAACCTAAGCCATTCTATGATTTCATTTCTTGTTTGCCATTACCTTACTAATTTACTCACTGCTTAGGCACCATGAGCTCAAAAGCCATGCTCCATTTAAAATTTATTTTACTGTGCAAACTTGTTACATCATACTGCATCATTTGTTATAATCGGTGGTGGTTGTTTGTTTTGTTTGTTTTTTAGTTTTATGTCACAAATCTGCTTTCAGACATACTGATTGCTGCATGCGTAATATAGTATATCCTTAAAGAGAGAATCCTGCAAGTATGACCACTGTGGAAACACTGCCTTGTCTGTAATGAAAACTCTTCATTAGTGTGTAATCATATTTTTCCATCAAGCCGTTTAGCAGGGCATACCACATTTGTTAGTATTAAAAATGCCATTGTTACCTGTACAGATTTCTGCTGGTGCTGGTACTGAGCAAAGGTCCTGTTTGACAAGGTCATCTTTCCTTTCTCAAATTGTTTCCTTACTGTTGCCAAGCCACCAGACACAGTAGAGGACTTGGTTTTCCCTGGAGTCTAGAATAATAAAATAAGGTTGATTGTTTTCCATTTGCAGTAAGAACATGCTTATTTTAATTTTTTTTTTACTTTTTAAAAGTAGTTAAAAGTAGTACACCATGACATGTATTAATTTAAAGTGGAGAACTCGAAAGCACTTGAATATGTCTGTACTCTCTTATGTTATCACAGAATTGTAGGGGTTGGAAGGGACCTCTAGAGATCGAGTCCACCCCCCCTCCCACAGCAGCTCCCTCGCCCAGGTTGCACAGGTCGGCATCCAGGCAGGTCTTGAACGTCTCCAGAGAAGGAGACTCCACCACCTCGCTGCAGCCTGTACCAGTGCTCCGTCACTGTGCTGTGAAGAGGTTCCCATGCACATTTGTGTGGAACTTCCTATGCTTCAGTTTGTGGCCATTTTCCCTTGTCCTATCACCACACACTGCTGAGAGGAGTCCTGTCTCCTCCCTTTTCCTCCTGCTTCTATTTTTATCTGCATCTATATTTATAGATTTGAATCAGATCCCCTCTGAGTCTTCTTTCAAGGCTGAACATACCCAAGTCTCTCAGCCTTTCCTCATAAAAGAGGTGTTCCATGCCCTTTATCATCTTTGTGGCCCTCCACTGGACTCTTTCAAGGAGATCCCTGTCTTTTTTGTGTCGAGGAGCCCAGAACTGGACACAATATTTCGGGTGAGGCCTGACCAGGGCAGAGTGATCCAGGGAGAGGATCACCTCCTTTGACCTGCTGGCTACAATCCTTTTAATGCACCCTGGGATGCCAGTGGCTTTCTTGGCCACCAGGGCAACTTCAACTCACATAATCTGTAGTGTATATATATATTTATTTCAATACTGCATATGAATTAGCATTAGCATTCAGAATATACATGTATATATATAGTTAGACAGTTATTACTACATCTGTCATCAAAATATAGAACACATATAAACTGCCAAGATTAATTGTTAAGTCTCATTGGCCTACTTTAGAATGTTTATTTAAGATCAATAATTAGGACTTGCAAATTATAAATTTGTTTTGGAATTTTACACTCTAGAATTTATTTAACACTAATTGCTAAACTCTTCTGTGTTTCATGCTGCTATAGCTACATATTCCTCTCTGCCAAAACTGCTGTCTGAGGACTCTGGTTTCCTCAGAAACTTAGTCTCATATTTTCAGCCATGTAATACTCTTTATTTGCTAGGATTACTCAGTCATTGGCAGGGAAGATGGACGGTCATAAATAGCAGATCTGGCAAGTTCTTAGGCCACTGAAAAAGAGACATAAATTGTGATTCAAAGAGCAAAAGGACTACCTATATTTGAGAAATACGGACTTTCGGCCAGAATCAAAAAACACAGAAATAGTAGGTCCCATCTACTTGCTTGCCAGTAGCAGTCACTTTTCAGAACAAACCTTCTCTGCTGTTCTCTCTTCTAATTGTATATTTTGAGTTCTGTTGCCATCAATATTGCCAGCTGGCTCTTTCTGTATTTTCTCAGTAGCTATTGTGGAAAAACATACAGAGAACTTAAAGTAGACTGCTGTGAGATGCTCTTTCTTCCTCACCAATGGTGATAAAGGCCTGATGTGTGCCTTCAGGCTCCATATTCTAGTTCTGTCCCTTATATGTGTTACCTCTTAGATGGTGAGAGAACAAACCTTTAAGCATTTGAGCTTATTAACTGTTATGCAGAAAATAAAATATCTGGTAATTAAAAATTGCATTGTAATAAAGATTACTAAATGAATGTAGGTTTAGTGCTTAACATCTAATGAGTAAGTAAGCAGATCCTGAAGAAAAGATTTTTTCTCCCATAGAAGGCACAATTCTATATAGAAATTAATGAGTGAATGTGAGAAGTAATTAGTGAACAAATATTGCAGGTACACATTGCCTGTGTTTTGGAGGTATTTACAGTAGTTAAATGCAGTTATGGAACTTTTAAGGATATCTGTTGATTCCCTTTCATGGAGCCTGCTACACAGTTCCTTATTCAGTCAACGATCAATTCCAACAGGAAACAGCAAGGTTGCAAGTGTAAAGGAAGCAGTTGGTATGCTCTTGACAAAATTAGGTTGGGTCAGGCTTCTGTAGAGAGGGAGAACTAATTTCAGCAATGCAGATGCAGGAGGAAGGAGTTAGCACCTTTTCAGCCAGAAGAATTGAAGGCATCTGATCTGAATACACAGAGGCAATTAGGAGATTGAAGCAAGCAGACAGCATTTGACTGTTGGCACCAGGTGGCTTCTGGGCTACCCAAGCACACAGGAGGTCACTGCAGCTGCTGCAGACTCTTCATCCCAAAGGCAAAGCACAGCTAAAACTGGGGAATTGTTCTAAAACTCTTCTTCCATATAGGCAGGCATATTGGCTGGTTAGGGCTGGACCTGGACTGTGTTCGTTCTTCTGCCAGATACATGCTCTGCTTTATGGAAATTGCTCGTTTACAGTATGGGGAAGGTGTGTGCTTCCTTTGCTCCGAAATTCTAGTGTAATTCTAGTTGCCATTCTACTGTTGTACCAAGCCAGCACAGTGCCCCCATTTCCTCACAAAAGTTGTTGGAGCTATAACTTCTAGTTAGGATTTTAAGGGGTGGTAAAAATGCACTTTGTATTCTTTATTCTTTATGTGCATTAATTGAACAGATCTGAAATAGACTTTACTGATTTTGCTGGCTGATATCTGAAAATACTTTCTTATTTTCCTGATAATTAAAAATGTAGTGGAGTGCTACTAAAAAGTAGGAGGTACCATCATAATTAGAAAGTGCAATGTCACTGTGCTATACAATGGGATTTCATGTTAATTTGTGTTTTTAGAAGGTGTTCCATATTATATGTGTGGTGAAAATGCTGAGTCATGGCTTGAACAAGTGATTGAGCATCTGGTAGGAAGGCAGGGCCAACCCAGGGGAGCTCAGGTGCATGCAGTGCACCTGATTGACTGGAAGAGGTGAAACCAGGATCTACCCCTTCCTAGATCTCATTAAGGGGTCGGCAGTGGTAGCAAAGGTTTCTTGCTGGAAATCCCTGTGTTCCTGAGGCCTTCTGAAGGTAAGCAGCTTCTATTATTCTTTTATTTCAGTGTCTATGGCTGTTTCATTTGAGCAAATCCTTGCTTGCTGCAACCTGGGTCCTTGCTACTCTGCTTTCATTGTTGTGCTGTCCATTGTGTTATAATTAGCAATATCTTGTTTGTACATAAAATTAATGCTACCTTTTTGGTTGTTATTTCCTCATACTGTGCAAGACTGTGACCCTAGTTCTGCCCCTTAGTTTAACCCCAAGCTCCATCTGTAAAGTGCGTTCATGCATGTTGGAAAATACTGCTCTGTAAACTGGAACTGTCTTAATTATGTAACAAATAAAATAATAACCTAATATCTAGACAGATTATTCAGATTAAGATTCAATATCAAAATTACAGAGGTTAATAGTAAGCTCTCTAGTTTATTATGCAAAGAATTAAACATTTCTATTTATTTTTATCAGTAAGCACTCATATCAGTAGCTTCTACTACAATGAAAGACTAAGAAGTTTACATTTTTACAGTGAAATTTTGGATTGCTTCCACCACCTGCTCCTTTTCCTTTGATTCTATGGTGTTGGATGGGTCATATTTCATGTTAAAAAAAAAAATAACATTTTCATTGTCTGGTAGCTTTGTCTTGGGTTTTTGAAGTTGCTGTCCAACTTCTTTACTTTATCTCACAGCAAACTTGTAACTATCCTTTTTACTCGCTCTTTTGATTTTCTAACTTAATAAAGACAAACTGTAAACTTTGTCTTCTATGTAATCCTACAGTACTGAGGGGAAGAAAGCTTTTCTCCTTTAGTTAAAATTCCTTCAATTTCTTTAAACAATATGTGCTGTTCATCCCCATTGCTTTTGGTTAGAAATATTAAACTTTCCTGTAAAATGTTCAATTCCTATTGATAGGCATGTAGAGGCAGTTAAAATTATGTTAGTAAGTTTTTTTCCATATAAAGACTTTTTAAAAACAATTTTATTATGAAATAATGCTTTTTATTATATCTGAACACACAGAGCTGCTATTTTATAATGTAATAATTCTTTGCTTTGAACAGCTGGAGTTCTAAACTTAGTCTTTTGAATATGATTTTATTATTTTGTGACTGAAAATACTTTTAGTGATCTGTTAGTTTTTGTTACCGTGAACTAATACAATAGCCACGTTACTAATATAATCTACTCTCACAGTCCTAATAAGTCAAATTCATGCAGCAGTGGAATAAAAAAAAGAAAAGAATTCCATGAATTAAAGGCAGGCAGATGTCTGAATGACCGAAGGTGTGTAGCATGAAAAATCTCATATGGTAGAGACAGGTGGATCAATGTGCTTCCTTTATAGATTTGCTAACTTATGTTTTAAATTTTGTTCTACACACAGTGATCTGCCATCATATATAAGTATAGAATGGTATTATGCGTTGGTATGCAGAGCAAGCACAGAATTAAGAACATAGTGAAGTACTGTTGTCTTACATTAGAAAAGGAGTTGCTGCTCTCTGCCTTGGACACAGCAGCCTGATACAGAGCCAGTTTTTCTTTCAAGGAGACAGTCTCCTCAAAGTCCATCAGTGTGTTCCCAGCCTTGGGAGTACTCTCTTCTGGTAATCTTCTTACACGTTTGCGATGACCCACCGCAACTACAAAGAGATCACAGTTGCTTAGTAGGAAACAGGTGCATTTTTCTCAAATCATGAAAGTGGAATTAGAAAGTTATGGTAATACCAACTTGTTTTCAGTTTAGAAGTTATTTAGGACAGGCAAAATGAATTCAGTGAAGTTTTTGAAATGAAAGACAATTGTTGGGGGAAATAACATCATTTTTTAAACATCCAGCTTTAAGTATGTTAGTCTTGGTAGTGCTGCAACATGGGGGATAATATTAAGGAACTCTTAATTGAAAACGTTTGGGCAAGTGTTGATATTTAAAGGCCAATTCTGAAAGCTTGTGCTGAAAATGAACTTCTGCAATGTTGCCCCTGAAGTCAAGGAAGTTCTGTCATCCTAAAGGTGAGCCACCCTCTTTTGCTAACTATCTGTGTACCATCTTCCATACTATTTTCATTGAGTACCATCCTTGGGGATTATTTACCCTACAGCAGCTATTCCATTTTCAGGTGTTAAATACAGTCATGATCAGCATGCAGTGCACTATTACTGCTTCTGTAAGGTTATTTTGGCTTGGCCAAGGGCTGTCTGTTGTCACTCCTGCTGTAGGATTTAGCTTTCTAAATTCAGACAAAAGCTATACTGTTGATCATTTGTTCTATTTCCACATCTTTTATCAATCAGATATTGCAATTAAGTTTCACTGAAGAGTGTCTGATTTGCAGAAACATGTTTTAATTATGAAATAATAACTTGAAAAGAAGCATTTGCTAAAGGAATTTTACAAATGATGTTGGAAAATACTTCTGCATCGTGGGATAGTTCCTGGCTGTTTTTCAAGTACCCACAGGTATCGCTGTGCTAATGGAGGAATCTTACTCATCACACATAACACAAGGCAAGAATTAAAGCTAAAATGCATTTTTTTAAAATTAGAGTGTGAATGCTTTTACCTTTATGACAGTATGTTACAGCTTATCTGTCTACAGTTCAGAAACAGTGAATGTGGAGACAACACTGCTCTTTCAGGAGTACTCTGAACCACTGATTTGTTAGTACCAGGAATCCTTTTGTTCTAATAAGTGTATATTAATTTATTAGAAAGGTGCCTTAGATTTAGCACTGAGTTATTTTTCCTGCTTGTTTTGGATAAAAAGAATGTGCTTTAAGCATCCCTATCATCTATAGTCAGAAACAGGAGAGGTTTAATCTAATCCCACATGCTGAAATTTCCTCTTGTCCCACAAAGGTTTTTCTACAGTCCATGGTAAATTGAGTTGAATGACACTACATTTCTGTAAATAGGCCACTCCCTTTTTTGGAGGGGAAGCACCAATACTTGGGAGTTCGAGAACATGTATTTTTAGTAAAGCCTGCAGAATCTATTTTTTTAATCCTTGTGCATGTACTGCACAAATCAGTGTGCCTTGATCTTCCCTAAATCTATCTACGTTTCTCCTTGTTGCTTAATAGGACAGAATAAATTTATCACAACCAGCATTGCTTTTATTCTTAAACAACTGCATTTTCTGAGATTACAGAAACAGACTTCAGCTGCAATAAATTGAAAACAAACCAAAAATATAAAACAAACCAAGGAAAAAAAAAAAACTCACCATAAAACAGTAAAACCAGCAACAGAAATCCCCCTAAAAATTCTAAGCATAATTTTTCTCTTCGAATTTTTCGAAGTTGAGGAAATTACTGAATTAAAAAGTAAGAGGAAGAGACAGTTAGAAGCACTGCAGGTATATCCTCCCATTCTGTCAATTTGCTAGCTACAGGTTTGCTGAGAAATTAGTACCTTTGCTTCATACAGTTTCAGCTCTCTCTGAACTCATAAAACACCAGTGGCATAATGGCGTGCTCTCGACTTTTCTGTCTTTTGGTGCAAATCAATACCATTTACAGAATGGTGATTTTTTCTTTACAAAGAAAAAATCCTTTCCCAAGAGGTATTTTTTGTCAGATTTTAAGACAAAGTTCCCAGTCCACTGTATTACACCTTCCCATGTAGACCAGCTCTTCTGAAACACACACCACTCCTTTTCTGGAGCAAGTACAGTGGGACAGGTGATTTTGTTTTCTCCCCATGCTTGTGGGGTGGAACTTGCTGGATGTTTTTAGGGCTTGAAGCCTATATAGTCTTTACCAGAGTCATCTCCTTGTTTTGGAAGCCTAACTGTAAGCCCTAATGTCATATGTATGCAAGACAAAAGCACAAGTTTAGTCAGTCACATTTCTTCTTACCTGAGCTGGCTGAATTAGATTATTGTTTTACTAAGATGGTGGCTGGGAAGAAAAGGTGCAGAACAAAAATCTCCCCTTTTTCTTATGAAGTGAGCGTTTATCTTTGGCATTAGTAATAGCAGCAAAGAGAGACTTTGCAGAATGCTATCTGTTCACCTAGATCGAACAGAGTGCCAGGAAAGAGGTGTGTCACCAAACAGGGAGGCATGCCAGGGCATATCTAGTCTGTCTGCCCATTGGCTGTAGAGATGTTTAGGTGGCATAGGTGTTCAAGGTCCGGTTATAACAAGCAAATAAAACAAGAAATCAAATCAGACAGATGCAAGCACACACTGAAGAGTGGTGTTCAGTGTAAACATACCCAGCTTCTAAATATTTTCTCCTCATTCTACTCAGGTGATTTCATTCTACTTTCATATGAAGATAATTTTTATTTACATTTGTTTTTATACATTTGTATCTTGGAAGCAATAATGATATGAAAAATAATTGCTACAACTTAAGAAAGTATAGCAAAGTTATAACCAATGAAAGCTTGCTGGAAGGGAAAAAATGGTTTTCAGAAGAAATAGAAATCAGAAGAGACTAAATTATTGTCCTCCAAATGAATATTCTGTACATTAAACAGATCTAAACAAAACAGTGGAAAGGTCAGACGTGTTCTTAAGAAACAGAAATTATCCTCTATCATCCAACAATATAATTTCATTTCAAAGGCACGTGGCAGTATTTAATACAAATTACTACCAGTGTTATATTTATTAGCCCCTGCTCTGATTTTATACATATATATTTACAAGTTTAAAACCTTTCTTGGTGTTGTTCCAAATCAGCAAGGGGTTCTTGGATTTGACCTTATTGTAAGCGTGTGAATAGTTTCTTCAAGAGAAATGTGAGCACTCATGTGGTTAAGGTTAGACGTGATTAAATTCCTTGCTGAACTGAGGCCAATTAATTTAATGGACTGTTTTAAAAAAAAACATTTTAATAGATGTGTATTATTAGCCACTTGAGGAGCGAAAGTAATAGAAGCTATTCTCCTGCTACCTTTAAAAAAGGAAATGTTTTAAGCTAGTTATTCTATAAGTTAACATGAAACCCTTTCTGATAGTATGAGGGTTTAAACAAGCTATGCTCTTGCTCTTTCAGGAATACTAAGGTGTAATATCTTCTAATTCTTTTGAGGGTATGTGTGTGCTTATGATGAATTTTTTTTTTTGTCATAGGAGCCTTATGTTTACCTGTGTGAAGTCTGTCAACAAAAAGCTGTTCTTTGTCATGTGGGACTGTTGTGATTGTATCTATTTCAGAGGATATAATTCTTCATTAATGATAACATCAACTATAAAAAGTTAATGAAGCTTGACAAATCTTTCAGGCATAATAGGACTGGAGAATTCTGTCTCTCTGCTGGTTATAGTCAGTGATATAATTGTATTAACTATCTGTTTTGGGCTTCTCAGTATTTTCACGATAGATTGAACAGCACACTAAGCATTGCCTTCATTGTTTTTCAGTGGTGACAATGGAAGTTGTTGATACTCAGCCACAGATTTTGCTGTAATAGTTACTTGATATTTCTAGAAAAATAAGGCTTTGGTATAATTGAAATGTAGTAATAAGTTCCACAGCACTGATGTGGTTTGAGAGTTTTGATTTTACTGGGGAAAAAAAAACAACTCTTGGGAGAAATTATCTGTAGATCAGCATTATCTTAAATTTTTCAGGTTTTGAAAATTTATTCAAGTGCATAGTTGCAGATTTTAGCTCCTAAGTTCAGTGCTACTAGACGTTGAAGGGTTTTCACCAGTACTTTCAAATACTCAAACCTATAGGGAATTTGCTTCTCATAAGACTTTCTGAATGCAAAATGGTGTATTATGGCTCTCACAGGACCTTAAAAAAAAAACAAAAAACACTGCTATCCTCTCTAGGTCTGTCACATATTTAGAAAAACCTTTACTTGTAAGAGACATGAATTGTTGACTGTGCATTTTTATGTAGCTTTGTTATTCCTGATGGACCAAAAAATGCTTCTGAAAGATATGTTGCTCAATTTAGAACAAAGAGGGTATAAAATGTAGGATTCATTTCTCTTGTTAGAAAGGAGGAAAAAAAATGTTTAAACTGAAAGAGATTAGAAGGAGAAAGAGGAAAGAAAATAAGTTCCTTACAACCATTTTTTTGTTAATAAAAAAAAAAAGATCTGAAATTATTGAAAACATATTGAAAAGAAAAATATTCCCACGTGGAAAAATACAATTGTATCTAGTTAATGGTAAAGAGAGTGAAGAGTTAATATGGTCACAGTATTCCTTCCAAAAAGAAATGAGCAGGTTAAAAATCTCTTTAATTTGCTAGAGGGGTAGGGGTGGGAGTGGGAGAAGAGAGAAGATATCCAGTAGCTGAAAGATCTAAGTGATAGGATATCATGTATTTAGTTTGAAAAATAAGCACAATAAACCTGTGTAACTAACAAACACTTGTACCAACCAGATATGCTCTTAGGGTGGCCAAAAAATGCAACTGAGATTGACAGCTGCTGCTGTTATTGGGCAGGGTGGGTGTAGAAATTGGCACAGTCCCAACAGAGGTGGAGATGGGATGTGAAAAACATGCTTCTTAATCATCAGTGTATTTGAGCTGATGGATTTTACTCAGTTAGGTAGCAATTACTTGAAAATGAGCTAGGAACAAGACAGTAATTAGTTATGAGAAGAAAGGAAGACTGACTATAAAACAGTGTTCTATATGCGGGAAAAAAAATAACAAATAGTCACTAACATTCTGCCTGATGTTAGATAAGTACTCAAAGATGCTTGTCCAAATTGGATACTAATTCACTATAGATTAAAAGTCAAACTATCATCTTCTCAGAGATGGATTTGTTTTTGCTAGGAAGAATTAATTTGGACCCTATGTGCTGACCTGTCATTTCTCTTGATTCTTTATAGGTTGAGTATGAACTTCTGTCCCAGATTACAACTGAAACTCTTGAGAACATTCTACCGGCCCTTATCTGCAGCCAAATAAATCTAGGGTTTTTGAAGCTGATGAGTGTGATGAGACAGAAGGTAAGGCCCATTAACTGCAAAGGCCTTTGTATTCATCATCTTGTGTAAATTCCTAAGAACATAACAGAATATTTTTATTACAGAGTCAATCTAAGCCTATTCTATCTTCTAATCAAGTATATAAAACTTTTTTCAGTCCTTTTTATGCTACTTTCACAATTGCAAGTTTCTTATTACACTTCATTATACTTTTGCAAAAGTAAACCTCTTCAATTCAGGATTCAGCCCATTGACTATCAATTAAACAAGTTTATTTCAAGTAATTAATTATTCCCTGTAACGTTTTAGTTGTCTGAATCAGTGTTCATTGTAAGTCATTTGAAATGCAAATAACTTTCTGTAAAGCCCTGCAGCCCTAGAGACCAATGTAGACTAGCTGTAAATGACTTTAGCAAGGATCTTCTTTTATAAGCTGTACTGGAACAGATTTTTAAATAGAGCAGTGGACAAAATAGATGTGCAATAATGTATACCTCATTTAAATGTGCAAAATAGTTGCTGTGATCACTGCACCACAAAAAGACTTCAAGTTAATGTGTGCTTTCTGAAACCCGAGTAACAACCTGCAATTTAAATACATCAACAGCAGTTCTGATTATTATGTCATTTTGTCACGTCCAATATTTGCCTACAGTTCGTAGACAGCAGATATGTTTGCCAAAGCATCATGTGTGTTGCCTACATACTGATTAATTCAGCTGATAGTTTCAACTTGACAATATAATTTGCAGAAAACAATATTTATACAAAAAAAAATGAATAAGAAGCCTAATTAACCTAGTTAATTCTTCAGAGAAAACCCTACCATTTACAATCACTCTCTCCTGTTAATAATTTTACAATCAGTTGTGAATGTTCATTCCTAAAACATGCCGTTGTCAATGCTTTCCTTATTTTTTTGTTTAGTGAAGACAGAACCTGAATTAAGCACAATGGATTTTTTTTTTAGTTCATAGTAGGTACTCAGAGTAATCTTATTACAGAAGATGCAACAATTAAATCTAATACAGAACCTAGCGGCGCTGAGTTGCCTGTACAACTACTACAATTTGCTTACCCTCCAAACAAGCATTGCTTGGTATATTTCTAAATAAAATTCATCCTATAACCTCAGGCCTATGTTAAGTATGCTCGTCAATAAAAGATGTTAATACAATGTTCAATGAAAGGTGGCATTAGTTCATTGAAATAATCTTTGAAAAGTTTTTGTTTTTGCATTTTTGAAAAGTTCAAGTGCTAAGATTTCTTCAGTTGTGTCAATCCTTTGGTGAGAGTCCTTTTGTCTGGAGGTGTTTCTTCCTCAGATACAGACCTAACTATCATTAGAAAAACTGCCGTTTCAAATCTGTTATTTTAACAGTTTTTGCTGAGTCTACAATGTGTTGTCTGGAAATAAGGAGAGGTTTCACAACACTGGTGTTTGCTCAGCAGTGATACCTTCAGAATTGTTCATTCTCACTCTCCTTCTTGGGCTGCAATACACCATTCCTATCACTTACGATGGTACAGCTGTTTAATAACATACTCTGTGAATCAAACCAGTGACCTTGAGTGCAATAATCCAAGTTGAAGTGAGACCTTTTATTTTTATTGTTTTGTTTATTTTCTTGCTTTTCTTATTTGTATCAGTTTTTTAGAGTTTTTAGATAAAAGATCAGTTTATCTCGATGTGCACTGACTGATTTGGCAGCATAAATGAGAGGCACTGTCATTCAGTGTGGTGACAGGGTTAAATGTGAGAAAAGAGGAGAATGAGGCTCTTTAAGTTAGCATTGCCAAAAATGTATAAAAAGTGATTTCCTTCTTAGAGCAATTTTTTGCTCTTGCCTCAAATTAATTTCTCTCTGGATCATGAAATGCAGTTCATTATAAATTAAATGGATTATAAATGAGGAAATTTCTTCCAAATATTCTTCCTGTTCTTTGCTAAAAAGTCTTATCTACTGCCTTTTGTAACAAAAGACCTTTTAGGTTTGTCAAAGCCTCAAAACTGGCTTCTGTTTCTCGGTGTTGTTATCAGTCAAAACTTAGGCAGGTTTCCTTTTACTCATATGTCTGTGGAGAAAATAAAGTTATTCTGTTTAAAAGAGGGGAAAAAAAGTAAAAAGATTGAAAATAATAATAAAATGAAAATAAGATTAGGGAAGCAGACAGTAATGTCCACAACAGAAAATAATCTTGGCTGTTAATGAATTAAAGCCTAGCATGTGAAGACAATAGCTAGTTCAAAATAAGAGTCAAAGTTATGTTTTTAAGTCACTGAAAGCCAGTGAATATAGCTCTCCAAACACTGTACATAGAAAATATTCTAAAAAATAAATCCACTTTTTCAGTAATTACTTTAACATTACAAATAATTAATAGTGATCACCAAAGAAATGGTCACTTGTCCCTCAAAATGTCACAACGGAGATATTTGAATAAGTGTCACAGTAGTTTATAGATAAAGAAGGTAACGGCAACCTTAGCTGAAAGAGGCCTTGCTCACTGAGACGTACTTTTCCCTTTGGTCTACTTGAGTCTGGAATTGCTAAGCATGCAGGTAATGAGAAACCAAACACAAGGATTCTTGTGGGTCACTCTTCTTTTTTTCCTTCCCCTTTGGGAAGAAATAATTATTTCTGTCTTACAGAATAATACCAGAGTAATATTTTTATGATATGTCAGTGAACAAGTCTACTTAACCATGGAATTATAAATGTTTTGCTCTAAGGTATTAGTAAAAAATACTCTTCAGTTGTGTCTATCTTTAATATTAAACCTGATGCTCTAATTGTACATTGCAATATAACTGAATTCATGCTAGGTAAGTAACAAGTAATGTTTAGCCTGCGTGTTAACCTCTTACTTAAGAGCCTCTTATGGTGTCCCAAAATGCAGATTTATGATTTGCCTTGTGGTAAACATAAATGTACTGGAATGGGCTTCTTATTCTCAGAACAGTAAATCTCCCTCAGCCTGAACTTCCAAGGAGTCTTCAAATGCCATTATGGATCCTGCTTTCAGTGACTATAACTGTAAGCTGCTGTTGTGCCTCAGACTAGATTCAAACAAGTATCAGATGTTCTACTCTCATGACACTTTATTTCGCCAAGATGAAACTTTTATTCAAGTCATAAAATAAATATAGTATACGTTCTAAGGGAAGTTGAGTAAAATATTGATCTTATCACTAGAGCTTTTACTGAGGTGGAAAAAAAAAACTGCCTCAGCACAGTCAATTTCACTTAATCTATGTGACATCTTCATTCTTTTTTCTCTGCAGTATTAATGACATAATGCTCGTTGTATGAGTGTTCTTCATTTCTGAGCTGATCCTGTTTCTTTGAAGACTGTATTCAACTGCTGTAATACCAGTCTCCAGTAATGGGTGTGAGTATTCAATAGTATTCATGATAGGTAAAAATTTGTTATGTATGTCAGTGTAAATTATTACCCTAGTTTTAGTGGTTTAGAATCTGAAAAACAAAGGGAGGTTGATGTTTGAGTTGTGTCACTGAAACCCACAGACAGCAGAAAATGGTAATGACATATTACAGAGCTAGTTACTGGGAGCACCAGAGCTATGTTTATGAAAGTACTTTTCTTGTGACCCACCTTTAAAGGGAACTCTGTTATCTGCCTCCTAACCTCTGCCTCAATCTGCAAACTGTTTCTCTGAAGTTTGGAGGAGAGGGGTTTATTTTGTGCCTCTTTGAGTATCTCTTTTGCCTTTCTAGAATCTGAGAAAAGATCCAGCAGCGGGAATGGATGTGGCAATTCTGTAGGATCTGTCAGTCTATCGTATAGGCTTGGTTCAGGCTCCAGCCCATGCTTTTTGTGCATTGACCATGAGAGAAAGAAGTATTTCTGCAGATTGAATATAC
Organism: Odontophorus gujanensis; assembly: GCA_013399175.1. Lineage (NCBI taxonomy): Eukaryota > Metazoa > Chordata > Aves > Galliformes > Odontophoridae > Odontophorus > Odontophorus gujanensis. The sequence continues at coordinate 97,285 of VXAB01002300.1, forward strand.
TTAATCATTTTAGCTTTCTTCAGAGTAGCATTTAAATTAACTTTATCTGTGCTAACATTTAAGGTGCTTTGTTTTACGTAGTGAAGTTTGATGTGATGTTGAGTGAAATGCTTCAGCATTTCTAAGTAGGCAACATCAGTCTGGGACCTGTTTCCCAGACACTGAATATCAAGAGAAATGTTAACTGCAAAAAAAGGTAGGCTGAATTCAACCCTGATTTGCAGCAGGCTTTTTCTACTGGCTCTCACATTCTCCCTGGATTGAAGAAAACCCTTGGAAATGAAATTATTTTAATGGTAAATCAAGCAGTAAACTGGTAGTAACGATAGTCATGAGAAATGCTGATCGTAGCTGAGGGCTATAGCTTTTGTGAGCACTTTTTTGATGTTTGTATGAGTACACATCCTGAAAATGTTCACAGTTCTAATTCTAGAAATAGTGTCCATTGTCTGCAGGAAAAAAAAAAGAGAAAAACAGAGGACTGTTGTGGAAGTATTTGTAAACAGAGTGTTAAATCTGTTGCATTTGCAAGAAGAGCTACAACTTGTAACAAAGATACAGTCAACCTGTGATTTATCTATAGTAAACTTGGACCAGAAGTTAGGAAAATGTAACACCTCAGACTTTAGAGCTGTGGGATATTGTGTAGCTCAGTTATACTTGTTACAGTAAAAGAACTTACAGGTATGGTAGAGCTTGCTGATGCGGCACGGTGTTTACAGTCTCAAAGTTATGGTAGATGTTTTACCCAAATGAGTTAACTTTTCCGACTAAGCTGTATGGATCTGTGGTGCTACTGTGTAAAACCTGAGAGTGAGGTTGAGCTCATTAAAGTTGCATCAAGATTTGCTCTGAACTCATCAAAGAGTATGACTATTTGGCTTATGAGAGTAATGAACAAGTAAATTTTGTCATATTACCTTTTATCTGAAGATCCTTATTCTGCTTATATTCTAGCTCTGTGCGGGTGAAATCAAGTGAAATCTGTATTTGGTTAATGAGTGGTTTTTTTTGTTTTTTGAACTGAATTTTTCAGTACTAAACACTCCTTTAAGTTCTGCCTAGAGATGACCCATTGCAGTTGATATGGCATATGAAATGTACAAGTGGACAGCCACATTTAAATGTTAACAAATTATAAAACCAACACATTGCCAAATCCAAACTATTTCCACCAAAATATAAAATAAAGCTACTGCTTTTTTGTAATAGATTAATGTTGTCCATATTTTTGATAACTGACTTGTAGATTTTGATTGTCTTCATCAAAAATTATTAGAAGAGTGAACTTTAAATTATTGAGCTTTGAAGATATAAAAAATGTTTGAAAACATTCATAAATGGAAATTAAATGGAATACATCCTCAAAACATATGAATCCATTCTGTCTTATTTTATTCAAAAGTTACTTAATGGGCTTATGGCATTTATCCAAAAAATATATATATATATAAAAGCTAAATTTGCATTGATAAGAATGTCACATATAATCAGGGCACCCTCCAGTAAGAAAATGACTGTGGTTGTCCATTGCCACTTCTGTGATGAAGTGCATAGTTTGATTTATGTATAAGGAAATTAAATGCACGATTTTCTCTGAATTACCAGCATAGACTTGAGAGAGTAAGAGGAGTAAATGGAAGGGGGAGAGATAATAGGGTACAGGTAGTCATGTAGTGAGCTGTTTTTGCACTGCCATATTGATACATTACATGTGTTTACTATATAAACCAGAAGTATACAACTGAGAAATCTCAGATAGTTTTGCATGTTATTGCGTTGTGTAACAGATATTTGACTTTAGAACCAAGTAGTGTATCATCAATATTGTTTCTGTGTTAAACCAAAGCATGAGTACATATGCTCTCTTATGCTGCAGTGTGGTCTTCAAAGTTGGGTACGTGTACCCCAGGGTCTGCACAAGACAACTGAGCTACAAGAAAAAGCAATTTTTTTATACCAGTATAAATAGAATACATTTTAAATTAGTACATCTTTCATCCTTTATAATACCTATTTTTTTGTATGCTTCATTGTGTACATAATATATTGGTACTTATAGAGTAGTACACATACATAATTTCTAAGTAAATAAACATATACTGAGAGGAAATGCTCTAAAGTGTCTTAACTGGTAGGGATGTGCCATCAGGAAATGTTTGGAGACCACTACGGTAGACTACTGAAGCAGCAGATCAGATCAAAGTGGTAAAGCTAACCTTCAGAGTTGTTCTGTCCATTTCCTGATGACATCTTCTCAAAGATTGCTCTCCCCCTTTTCACACTGGACTCATTCAAAGAGATCTCAGAATGGCTCCCAGGCTGACTCTTCAGTGTTGGTGAAAGTGAGTTTCTCTCACTTTCTGCTTCCTGTGAGGAAACATCACAGTGATGTGAGCTGAAAGCTATTGGTAGGAAACAAGTATAGTTTTTTGGGGGAGAGAGGGTCTAAAGAGGCAGTAGATTAGAAGGGACTGCTGTTATGGGGGTAATGAGCTCCAAAACTCTCTGGGGTAAATTTTGTGGCACTGTAGGTTGTGGATGAATAAGTGCAGCTTAGATTAAAATTCAGCACATCATTGTGTTTGGCATGTCTTGCTGTGTCTTGCATGCTCATCCTTCCACAAGTGAAAAGGTTTGTTGATAAGTCAGATTTGATCTACTGCAAGAACTCATGATCTGGATTGGTTACCTTAGCATAATTTTATTTTGTGCTAACAATGTAAAACACCTGAAAATGAACATCTACATGCACTGCAAAAATCTGTTTTGTGACCTCATTGAACTGTATGCAAGGCTTCCGAAACAGTTTAAGTGAGATTTAAAGGCTATAATTTAATAACTTAAAGGAACACAAAGGTAAAATCATTTGTACATTTGCTGAAATAATTCTGTTAACAACAGTCTACTGAAATAGTTATGTGAAAAATATTTGCTGAATTATCTTGGAGATATGTATTATCAGTGGTAAATTGTTATGAAACTGAATTGGAGTTGCTATTTATAGTTTTTGCCTGTAATATTTATGTGAGGATAGGCATTTCCATTTTCAAAGAAAGAACTAAATTCTGATGTGTTAGAATTAAATAAGCTAGACTTTTCTTTCTCCCAAGTGACCACTGATCAGATATTTGAAGCTTATCGAGGAAAAGACTGAATAAACAGCTGCAATCTTTAAAAATTACTAAATCATATGAGAAGTCTATTTGATCTTGTCTGATGGATGAACAAACATGTAACATAGAAAAGTGAAAAACTGGGAAATGAGTTAATATGGGGATAGTTTCTTCATAACCTGAGTAGGTGCTTGATGATTTTTAGAGTAATGATTCCACCATATTTAGTGTTTTTGGTATTCAGTCTTAAGTACTACTGATTTTATAATATGTAAACTCATCAAATGTTTAATTGCAATCTACTATTCTATCTTTCAAATGCCTTCTGTGATTATTGAGCTCCAAAAGTCAGATCAAATATGTTCTTTAAACGCTACTTCTTTTTATCAACATGAAGGAATTCTGTGCTTAGCAGTTCCAGCCTCCATCATGCTTAAAAACCTCATGTTGCCATTTGAAATCCATGTTCTAGGTGACTGGAATGTAATTAATTTCCAAGATGCTGTTGGGAGTTAGCTTTGTGAAGCCATGTCCACAGCCAAAGAACTGTGAATTTCAAAAGGAAGACATTGGTAGTTTCACATATAAACAACACAAGACTTGCAATTTATGTCTATAATATTTGGATGCAAGTCCATGGCCCTTTCATGCTATTTTCCACTCAATCTACTTGTTATGGTTACTTTGCAGAAGCACATGCACGTGCACTATTTTTCTGTAAATAATTAGGATTCTCAGAGGTTATGGAGCTAAAGATTCAGATTATCAGAAAAAGAGCAAGTTTGACTCAAAACCAGCTCTTTATACGGCACTGAGTCTGAACACTGCTGAAAATGCTAGCACAATATAGCATGACCTGTATCCCACCCTGCTGTATCTGTCCTTCAAACAGCCTTCAGGGAAAGCAAAGAACAAAGCATTTGATTTTATAGCGAACAATTGCAAACATCAGGGTCGAAGGCCAACAAAGACATATTGGGGATATTTCTGATGAAGGAAAAAGCAAAAGCATATGGAGTCCTTTATGATTGTTGGAACGTATGCAACCTGACGGGAGTCAAAGGAAGTCTATTTAGAATGTCTGAAGAAAGCTAGAATGATGCAGTGGTGCAATATTTTTTATAAGATGCACAGTTATGAGCTAGCGATTGACATTCCACTGAAACTGGAAGATAAAAATAGTGTCCTGGAGGGGCTTGTCTTCCTGGTGTAAAATTGAACAAAAGTTAGTTTGCTGTAAGGATTGAGAGAACTTGTTTACCTTAGGCTTTTGTTTCATCTGAGAGAGGCTACAGAAAGCAAGGGATGCAGCTGCTCAATGGAAATAATTAAAATGAATGAAATAGCTTTTAGAGGTGATAGGGGCAAACATGTAAAGTAGCCTGTCTATTAGTCATGCTGTCCATTAATGAACCCTCATGCCCTCTACTGTACATTTGCATACCTACAAGGTGAAAATTTTTTCAGACAAATAACCTTAATTCTGAGAAAATATGAAAAGCTGTTTAAAAAATGAAATGACACCGTGAGTATTGTAACTCCCTTGTTTCAGAATGTATGCTTGTGTTGTCACCAGTCATTACACATCTTGCCTCATCAATGTCTCCCCTATCCCTTCCCTCCTCAAAAAGAACAGTGCTGCTTCCACCTTGATGAAAATGAGCATGAAAGGAAATTTTGAATACAGTGGACGATAATTTAGCAAATAGACCAGGAGATACAATCAACACACTGGAAAACCTGAGCATGGTTAGGTTTCAAGGTGTTGGGTACCTTAAATAACACTGTGGGGTTTTCTGTTTTTTAATTGGTTTAAAATTTAATTATTTTCTTAATTGCTTTTACTGTTAAGAGGCATATTTTCCTTGACTATTATGCAAAGTATTTTTGGAGGGAACTAGCAAGAGGAGGATTTCTGGAGTAATGAATGTAGCTGTCTTTCTGCTCCATGCCATTTTCATGTGTCCCTTCCATACTGCTCTGTTGGGTACTCACAGGTTATCTGTCCAACTCAGAAATGTCACACTAGCACACAGCCAGTAAGATAATCCCTGAGAGAAGACTGGGTTACGATGCAGACACAGCAGTGGGTGATTTCAGCACTGGAGGATGGCTTGGCCAGGACGTAGGTAGGCTGAGAGCAATGAGATACTTCTCTGCCAAGGAGATCAGGAGACAGCAGGTGGCTGAAATGAATAGGATGTTTTGTGTGGAAAGGGATACAGCTTCAAACTGCTAATCATTACGTACCCCTTTTTCAGGGCTGATTATCTGTTACATTTACAACCCAGTATTAACAGTGATACTTTGGTTTAAAGCAGCTGAAGAGCTGACCATTATGTCTGAAATCTGGTACTGACAATCAGTGAAGAGGAAATAGTTATGTAGGGGAAAAATGAAGGATGGAGAACAGATATGCGATGATAATAATATACACTTGCACGTGGTGTTAGATCTTCCTGAACATGGCTGTCTCCTGCTTCTCCAGTTCTGCAACCACCCAGTGCCTGGCATAAATGAGAACAGCCTCAGGATCATATTGCCTCATCATTGTCTGTGCTTTCAGCAGTCATTAGTATACCAGAGAATCACTTTAATGATGCTCTAACTTCTGCAGTATTAGGGAAAAAAAAAAAGAAAAACAACACTCGAAACACACTGAACGCGCTGTTTTCAACTACTACTGTCATCTCTGACTCCATATATTGTTTGTAATCTTAATCAATCAAATGTATTCTTAGTACATTTGTCCATAGTTACCAGATAAGCTAGAAGTCTTCAGAATGTACACATTCTCATTACTGCAAGGTGGGGACCAATACAAGTGCCATTTATATTTTTCTTGTAGCTTGTAGTGTTTTTCTGTAACATTTTCAAATTCTCAACTCTGCAGTAGCAATTCTTTTATTTATGAGGTTTATGTAAGTTAGCTTTTTGGGCATAGATTTTAGTATATATTTATATTGTTTGAACGTTTCATATCAATTATAGGAATATTGGTATTACTACAGAGTTTTCTGCCTGAATATTTTTATGGACAGATTTCTGACATGTTGACCACTATGCCAGCAGGTATTTTCATTCATGCTTCCTTTCTTGTCTTGAAGTTTATAAAAGCATATTTATCGAATAAAACTGAGAAGTCTTTTAGACATAAAATATTATTAGTAGACTTTTGTGCTCAGTTTTTCCATCTGCAAGCTTGTCTGAATCTCAGGTTCTGATTTGTAGTATGCATCATTCCCATTTCTCAAGACTGCAATGGAGTTTTTATTCCATGTTTTTGTAATTTGGGAATTTCAGTAAACACTGTCAATTACTAGTTCTAGGAAAGCTCTTTGTAGTTTTATGCCATGGTATTAATTTGTCATTCTAGTTCCATGACGCATTTTATTATAGGCAACTGATTTTCATTTCCTCTAACTTCGTATTAAGTAGCTTGGAACTGGTCTTTTCATTTCTATATACTTCTGTCTTTAATAATGTATGCAAAAAGAGAATAACTGTATAATCCTCTATAATTATACAGATGGGGGAGACTGATAATGTATTTGTCTATAATTCTCTTTCAAATGCTCTAGTTAAGTTTTCCCAATTTTCTTCGCTAATTTTAGCTTTTATCACTGTTATCCATAGTTACCATACTGTTTAAATACCTGATAGGTGAATGGTTCTTTTAATGGTTTCTGGGTGAGGACAGTGCTGTTCTGGTATGCAGTGATGACTGTTGGGGTAAAGGAACTGCCTTATTAGCACCCCACAGAATACTTTTTCTTTAAAGTAATCAATTCCGTATACATTTTTTGTTCCTCCTCGTCGCTCTCACAGTGGTCTCACGACAGTCTCCAGGATGTCTTTAGTGACATTTCACAAACAGAAATCCTGTTTTGCTAGGGCTTCTGAAGGATGATTTTCTTGCACGATTGCTCCTGCTGAAGTGCTAGGGCTCAGATTTATTTTAAGAAAATGATATTTCCTACTGTGAAAAACTTATTGAAAGGTGTTACAATTACCATAAACTCCTTTTAATCGGGACAAATTTAATTTGCATACTGTTTTATTGGGATATCTCCCCAGATAACCTAATGTCAGTGAGTGGCATAGACATCTGCTTAATAAGGATAGAATTACCATAAGTGCCACTTATTGAAAAAGCACTGAGGTAGTGCCAAGAGGTGCTTAATTAGAGGTTAATATATGCAACTTTTGCAAAAATTGCTAAATGGAAACTAAAATAAGATTATTTATTTTCCTGATTACTGCAGGCATTTGTAACTATGTATGTGTGTGATCAGGATGGGAGCAAGCATTTACTTAATACACAGGCTTGTGTGCAGCACCCTGTTTAACAGTATTTTCTATGTTTTTTGTTGGACACAATTTGTTGAAATCTATATGTAGCTAACTTTTTATATTTTAATTTCTTCTGTTTATTTACTGGCCCTGATATTACATTCATGTTTTTTTGTTTTTTTTTTTTTTTTTTTTTTTTTTTTTAATGGGCTCCTCAGGAAAATATGACACAAGAAGCTATTTTTATGTTCTGATATCATCCTCTAGATTCGATGAAAAACATGAAGCACTGGACTGCCAAATTTCATTGAATATGCAGTCATTACACTTAGAGATGTCAAAGATAAAGATTCCAATTTCAATCAGCCTACTGATTGACTATGCTTCATTTAGATAGTGGATTTTCCACTCGTTATCCAGTCTTGCACTAATCTGAAAGTCAGTAAGCCAGATCACATGAAGTTTTAAATAGAGGAAAACTATTTACTAAATTACTATTTCCTTTTTGAATGCATTGAACTACTTTACACTGAAAGAAGAATTTGCAGTTGCTACATTAAGCAGACTGCCAGAATCTACTATTAATGTTCAAAGTATTTAATCTTCTTTTAAAATAATACATGTTTAATTGTATTTGAAAAATGCACACCAAATACCCAGAACTCTGATATGTCAATTTCTCATCTCCATCCCATCATGTCTTAAATCTTTTGCCGAACGTGCTATTTAAAGCGATGCTACCTATTACCTAACTTTCATTTATGATCTCTGCTAAAAGAATATGTCTACAAAATAGAAAAGGGGGGTAGAAGGAGTTGGCCCAAAGAGAAAGTGTAAAAGCATGTTGAAAGGAACATAAACCAATAAATGGATCATGACACAGAAAAACAAATTAAGTAGTAAGATAAACACTTAGGAATTTGATATGTTGCTATAAAATTAATTATCTAAAGTCTTGATCCTGCAGTGTGCTTTATTGTGATTGTAACTCTGAATAGCTGAGAGTTGCTTGTTGAAGAATTTTCAGTAGAAATTCAAGTGCTTGCCTAAGAGCTTTGCTGAACTGGCTCTTCAATGTTACTATTAACTAACAAGCTTAGTACCTAAATAGGAGTTCCCATTACAGGAATTAAGTTCTTTAGCTGTATATTGTATTCATTTCTAAAAATGTTTTCTTACTCTTCACTGTAAAGATATGCAAATCTAGTGTTTATTCTCAGTCGTAACTCTTCACAGGTTCACTTTTTAGAAGACATTTTAACCATATATTTAAGCTGCCTGTACATTTAATGAGAAATGTAAAACCGCCTATCTTCCTATCTGCCTGATTTCTCATAACTTGCTAGTATTTATGGCCAATCAAGTCTGGACTGGAGAGGAGGTGGTCTTATTGAGTAAAATATTGTGTTCTGCTTATTTTTGAGAGCTTTCTTCCACAACATTTTTATCACTGAAACTGGCACCTAATCTTCCAATTGAAAACAAGAGACTGCTTAGCTGAAGAGTACACGAGAGTGATTTGGATTTAATTCTAGCTCTAAACAAGCTAAAATATCTCCTGTGAATCTTTCAATCTTTGTGAAATATAAAAAATAAAACAGAAAGTTGCATAGCCCTTGCCTGCCTGGAAGAAAGCCTTTGGAAATGCCAGCATGAGACAAGTCTGTTTCTGATATATTTTTCATTTGTAATTAAAAATATGATGGAAATCCGTTCTGGTGCAATTTAGAAGCAGCGAGTGCATGGAATCATGTCTACCATCTGCTGAAATGCTGGTGGCATTATTAAGATCGATGACAAACCCTCTAAAGTGACTATTACTGAGAAGTGCTAATAACACCTGCTACATAAACTCTGTGAAGCCAGTAAGTAAACTGTTGAGGGAAAGCCACGATTCTTAGCTGATTCTCTGCAATGCACCACTTCACTAAGACAGGATTTCTCAAGAGGCTTTTAAAAAAAAATAGTATGGCTGCCTGGAACCTGCTCATTCATTTTTTCCCCAGCCCAGATCCAGAGATGCTTATTCTTTTCAGCTGTTGCAGGCAGTTTTGAAATAAGGCAGTTATTTAATTTGGAGGAAGGGTATAAAATAACTCTGTTGTATGAAAAGAACAGATGCCCTGGAAAGAGCTGCTTCTTGCTCTGAAGAAAAATATCTATGTAGAATTGTCATCTTGGAATGGAGCTCAACATGAGGAGGAAACCCTGAGTGGCTGCATTCTCTTTTTAAATTTGGATTATGTCTATAGGTTTCACTCTCAATTACCAGTGTACTGATTTGCTGTCTATTATTGAGACAGTCCCTGGTCTTACTGCCTAAAAAGCAACAGCCTTATTGTTTGGGCCAAAAAGAGAAGTTCATTTAGTTGTTAAAATTGATCTCTTCATATTCTATGGAAGGAATATCAGTTGTATGCAACTTGTTATAAATCAATGATTTTCAACATTATGGCAGTTTTTACAGTATGATAATGAATAGTTGTGCTAAATCAGCAACTGCACAATGGATTAACTAAAAGTATAGCGCATGTAGTAGTAATAGATATTTTCCTTCCCAAATGAATAATGTGCTATGGTCTGTTTTGATGGGTATTTTCTGGAGAATATAGAAAACATAAAATAGATGTACGTAAGGAAATTGAAGCCACTGTTAAGTCGCATGACAATAGCCAAGAATGTTTTAAGGAGTTTTCTTCAAAACTGTTATGCTACTCTGAGTAACTTCATTTAAAGTAGGCCAGATACATTATCCACAAAAAAATAGAGACAATTCATGGCACTCTGAAATGGAAAAACTTAATAGAGGTAAATCTTAGTGCATCTTTTTAAAGTAAATCAAAATAAATTCACAACTTGGATGGAGCTTGTCCTAAGCTGTTACTAGATAGCCATATGACTCACTAACAGTTTATAAGCACAAAACATGAAGAAGTCCAGACTTGTGGCAACTGTACTTAATGTGAAATGTGCTAGAAAGACCAACAGCAAAGGTTGTGAGACTGTAGAGTCAGCATAGCTTTGTAACCAGGATTTCAGTGAAATTTTCAGGTTTGAAAAAGTCATGGAAACTGCTTTCTAAGTCAAAGTGACTAGTAACCAATTTCCAAACTGTGCTGTAGCTGCTTGAAATGTTGTCTCATAGCACAAGAGACAGAAATTAAGATTTGAAACTTAGGAAAAACTAAACACTGGAGCGTTCCTCAGCTATCTCCTCTTGTATTTTTTTGTTTGTTTTACTTTTCTGCATATGTCAAACATTTCAGTTGAATAAGATCATTTGTGCTCCCTATTTTTATAATTGGATAGCAGTTTTAGCGCAGCATCTAAAAAGCACTTCTGTAAATTATCCTGCTCTTTTTTAGAACAATAAATTTTATTTAAAGCTCCATTACTGTAATGAACTTAGTAATCTCTTTGCACGCACGTGTAAAAGGAATGCTAATGCATACTGCATTCCCAGGCCACCTCAAAGGTTACACTTTTGTACTTCAATATCTTTATGCCTTTACCATGCTTATTTTAAGGATTTAATTTTATAATTCTCAATGCTCTCTATCCTTTCAGTAGAAATGGAAGAACCATTGTTTTACTAGTTATTCTATCTGTGAATACCAGTGCTACTACTGTTAACTGCAGAGATGGAGTTGGAAACAAATGCTATTTATTGTGACTTACACATTAGGATGTGTGGGCTTTGGTTTTTTGTTTGTTTATTATAAATTCGTTGACAGATACAGAATATATGCTTTTCTTTGAAAACTCACTTGCTGAAATTTGCTTATTTCAGTGAAATATTGAATTAGATCTTCTAAACTTCTTAAAATATCTGAGTGTTTCTGCCTTCAAGCAAAATGAAAGAATAGTTATGGCGGTGATGTTTTGTAGCATGATTATTTTGTTTCTAGAACTGCTGCAGACATTTACATTCTTTCTGTTGTCATTTCCCACAGTCATTTACTATTTCATGATTTTTGTAATTATTTTAAATAGCTGGAAATTATTGAAAGTATGCTGCGGTGTGAATCAGAAAACAAGAACAATAAACCAGAAACAAAAGCACTAGCAGAGTTGGGGGAAGCAAATGTCTTAGAAAATTACTAGTATTTTTATTTCATGGTAGGTGCTCTATTTGCCTACCACTTTGTATGCCAATCTTCTCCCTTTACTCTCTGCTTTGTTTCCTTCCAAAATATTGCCTGGCTTCTAAGATTTCCAGTAACACAGAGTGAGCTACTTCTCAAAGTCCACTGATAGTACTTTTAGAAACAGGTCAAAAGAAGCGTTTTCCTTTACTTGGTCAGGCTGCTGAGGCATATCCCACTGTTGTAGCCCAAAGCAAAAGGGAAATAGAGGCTTAGTCCAACTGAAGGCAATTCATCCTTTAGTAAGAGCTTCAACTGGTGATCACATTTAAAATGTATTTGTTTACATTAAGTGTATACTAATTGTAAAACCCTGCACTCTGATTCATTCCCCAAACTGCAGTAAGCAATGTGTGTTCTAGTGTCCACATTTTTCATCTATCCAATAATAGTAGGGTGCACAGTAGGCGAACCTTTTAAATCATTTGTTCTGCACCTTGCCAGAGGAATACAGGCAGGGAACTTTAGGTGAAGTTTATGGAACTCTTGCATTTACAATTCCTGGTTAACCTTTTTCCTTAGTGATTTAGCTCACTGATTATTGTATAAATGTATATGTATGTATAACGTGGATGTGGTCTGAAGTACTTCCCTTAAGCAATTCTACTTAATCCAACATCCATTAAGTGTTTTCAAATTAATACCTTTTCCACCATATTTCTAGCTATAGAGGCTAGTAAAACTAGGTTTTATCAGTGTTCTTTTTCTTTAAGAAATAACATTTCTTTGGTCAGACACTGGGCTGAAGTTTGAAAATGAGTAATAAGAGAGAAAATATTTTATAGAATATTAACACAGGTTATAGAGATATTATGTAATTGGAGTAGCTACAAAGAATTTGAGGTGAGCTAAAAATTATAGTAAATGATGGAGACTGATACAGTAGGCATAACTTGGGCGGTTCACTATGCTAGTTTCATCAGACTATTGCCATACCCATAATCCAGCAATAATATTTATATTTGTGACAAAACTTCATATAAACAGCTTCAACAAAAGACAATGTACAGCTTGAATAATTCTGGGTGAGTGTGCAAAGTTCAGGAACTAACCGATCCTGAATAACATCTACTGTTCTGTTTCTATTCATTGCGTCTTACTGTTGAAACAGACATGCTGGGACACAGAAGAGAGAGAAAAGAAGTCCAGCAGTATGACAGTGTTATTTTCTTATTTTTTTTTTCCATCATTTACTAAATGCCTAGAGATTGCTCAGATTAAGATAACATGCCATGTTACGATAAATATAAGCAGAAAATATCTAAAAAAGGTTGCCGTCATTACATAACTTTTATTTGAAAGACTCAAAATAGCAAAAGATGTGACAAAAAGAAGACAGCTAAAGGGGCACAAATAAAAATGCATCAGAGATCTTGTTTGTAAAAAAGGGTCTTTAAAGGATCTATTCTATTATTGACAGCTGATGTAGTGAGGCATAGTTAGCAGGTCATTTCTATCTCCTGTTCTGTAGTGATCCACAGTGTCATTGTACATACCGGTATTACCTTTGCCTTGGACATATAGAGATCAAACATATTTTATTTGGTATTTCTCATTTAAGTTTTGCACTTTCATGTGGATTCAGAACAGTAGCGTGAAACTCCTAAGTGCAGTTATTTTGGACTGATTAACTCTGGCCTCTTGATAATAACTTCAGAAAACATGGTGAGCCCATTTCACTTTCTGCTTGTTACTGTCAGAGAATAACACTGTTGTTAGCTGTTTGTTCTCACTGGAGAAAAAAATAAAAAGATTAGACACCTTGGGGATTTTATTTTCCATAATTGATGGCCTATTGAAATAGTAATTGTGAGTACACATTGGTGCAGGTGCTTATTTGATTGTTGGCTTGCAATTGCTCATTTTGACATATTACACGATGTAATCTACAGCAGCAAGTAATGTCTCTTTCCCTCCTGTTTAATTTATGGATCTGTTTTCCCCTGCATACCACCACCTGTTGATTTCTTACACTTTATGTCGCAAGCTTATTGCCTTCCTAATCAACTTAACCTAGACATTCTGTTTCCCTCCCAGTGCTGTTTCCCTAGATGTGCTAGTAATGAATGTATTTACTTCCCATCTTTCAACTTCACTTTTATTGCTTCAAAAGTTGATTAAGATGCCACAGGCTGCTAATTTTTTTCCAAATTCCAGTAGATAGAATGACAGTGAAAAGTTTTAAGGTGGCTTTCTGCCATGAGTGACAAGTACTTCAGAAAAAGATGCTCAGGATAATAAGTATTGTCTGTGAAATGTTGAAAACTAACCTTAAGCTAAATCTTGAGATGAAGTGAAAGAACATGATACAAAATAAACATACCTTCCCAAATGTCATTTTCTGGCCACTAACCTTTGAAAGGAGTTATGCTTTATGGTCACTTTCCCACAGAGGTTGCCAAGCTCCACTGCCTCCAGCTAACAAGTCAAAAACTGTACTACAAAAATAGCCTCAGGTGAAGCAAGATATTTACTAGCTTGTATGTCTGCAAAAAAGTAGAGATGATTTTTCTGATGAAAGCACAGTTCTCTATCTGCAGAATCAAAACTACACAAAATTCTGTGGACATTACATGCAACTTTTAAGTTAAAAGGTTTTAACTTTATTGATCTTTGCAGATTTTAAAATGTTAAAGCTTACATCTGTAACACCTAATCTTTATGAGATTTATATCTTTAAAGAAGAGCCCTTTCATGATTTTACTTTTTCTGTTGTTGTTGTTGTTTTTTGTGCCTTTCCTAAGAATTCCCACAGTACATTTTCCTTACTTCTGCATTCTCTCTCTACGCTTACTTAATAGCATACAGTCAGGTTACAAAAAGATTTAACAAATAGGAGGCAGACTTTCTCTGCTTTTCTCTCTTTCAAAGACTTGAGCTACAGGTTACTGTTTGCCCTAACTCTTTTCTTACAAGAAGGTAATTTCTGCTAGATCAGGCCTTAAAGAAACATGAATCTCCTCAAACTTCTAATCTGTTAAAAATAAAATCACTAACTTTTAAAAATTAAGTTATTGAGTTTCTTTCAAAATCTCATTTTTCTTGTGACCATCACAGCTTAAAACACTGTGGAAAGTAAAAACAAACACTTCTCTAAATTCCCCCCCCAAAAGATAAGAGTGCAAAATGAGACAATACTGTATTTTTTTCCTGCCTTTTTCAGTGTTACATATATAAGCAGACATCCCATATATTGGCACTTCTATTTTACTACTAGAAATATCCTTATATTACAGATATAACACCTTGAAAGAAAAACCCAGCCTAATGGTTTTTGTTGTGTCGGTTTTCCTGAAGTGAAAAACTTTGGTTTATTCCATACCCAAATTATAGGTTCAGTTGGAGAACTTCAGTTAGCACAAAATACTGATTCTGAGTTCCACTGGTCTTTACTGAAAGAACTAAAGGCAAAACTATGTCCTGTCTGTAAGGACACAGAAGTCCTGAAAATATTTCACTAACTGTCAGAGGCTGTACGCTATAAAAGCATCTTTCTGACTATGTACTTTTTTCATTTTCTAGACTTTTACAGTACTTTTTAAACTGGTATACGATGTTTTCCCATCCAAGAGCAGTTTTTGCAGATATTTAGACAGACTTCCCTGGAATCATCCTAGGAAGTATCATTGGATAAACCATATAAATGTGTTCTTTTTTTTCTATTACCTTATTGTGCTCCATTAAAAAGTCAACTCACTATAACAGATAAAAACCATCTCTTTAAATTAAAATAAAAATGACAAACAGGCTAAGTGTCTTTTTAATATAGGGACACAAAGTATGTATCAAATGGAGTCAGGCAATAATCAGACAAAAATGAGATCTGCACCTGAAATTCTTGCAATTTGTTGAAGACAAGCAGTCCTAAAAATAAGCTACCCTTATCTCAGCACGTGAAGAATATTAGTGTATTCTGAATTAGCAGTAAGCAACAAGAAAAGTGTAAAGCAGAAAAAGATGTATTAAGTCTTAACACAAAGTTGACTTCCTGAGGAAATCTTCCTTGAGGTCATCTGACTATCTTCCACCCCATTCTGTTCCTTATTAAAAATGCAGTTGGCTCAGCAGTATTTTATATGTAAAGGAGATGGAAAATAATTTTTATTTCACATAAAGAACTGGAACACAAGAGTTTTGGTTTTCCAGCTGATCTGTCCTACCTTTTTCTCTAGCAAACTTTATTATTGCAGTTACTCACTGCAGTAACATCTCACTGTGAGGAAATGTATTTGATGCATAAATTGATTCTAACCTTTTAAGGTGAAATCTTATTACAGATTATGTTCTCTGTTTTATCAGTCTCCAAATAAAACACATAAAATAGTGAAGTGGAGCAGAAGAATAGAAGTTCTCAAAGGTATAAGAATTTATTAGAACTTGCTATTTGGAAAAATGTTCAAATATTTGGCATAAGCATGCTTAATATTTAGACAACTAGAGAAAGTAGTGACAAAGGCTATTGGAGAATGAATATTGGAGAGCACATGTGTACGATGAAGAATAAGGTGTGAAAATTGAGTTGTCACAAGTGTGAATCATTTGTACAGATTTCAAATCCTTAACACCTTTAGAAAAGCAGATA
Organism: Odontophorus gujanensis; assembly: GCA_013399175.1. Taxonomy (NCBI): domain Eukaryota; kingdom Metazoa; phylum Chordata; class Aves; order Galliformes; family Odontophoridae; genus Odontophorus; species Odontophorus gujanensis. Next base: position 113,421 of record VXAB01002300.1, read on the forward strand.
TGCTTTCCAGGAAACAGTCATTTCTGTTTGTATACATAATTAAAGAATAACAACAAAGCTAATGAAGAAAGTAGCTTAAAAGAGCTGAAGAACTACAGGTGGCCATCAGGAATATGAATCACTGCAAATGCACCAATTAAACAGGGAGGAATAGAAATAATTTATAGTAAACAATTATATGTACTCTGTCAACACATCTGTGACAATTCTGTGCATCTTCCAAGCTATTAAAAGCCAGACCAATTCAAAGATGAGTTAAATGAGAATAAACAAAGTGCAGGGAGAATTGTTTCTTCAGATGACGTTTAAGATACCTGTGGGGAGCCAACACATTTAGGGTTAGAGTAAAAGTACAGAAGAAAAGTTTTCCAAAAGAATGTAAAGTTTTAGCTAACTTTAGTTCATCAACCACATTCTTTGCCTGATGTGGAATAGTTGGCATTAGACAAAAGGTTATGATTAACAAAAGAAAGGAGTGCATTGTGTCATAAAAAAAACAGTCTTAAGAATTAGATCAAGCCCAAATCCATAAGGTTGACCGTATTATACTCTCTTCAGGCCAAGATTAGGGTCAAGCCAAGGCAAGGGTAATTCTTGTCCATTCCATGCATTCCATATGATTCGTTTACTGTCATCCATTACAAAAGTACAAATGATGCTAATTCTAGCAGGGAACAAACACCTACAGTTGTAGTGAGGTTCCTTCTCTTTTCAGTGTTGCGCCTATGCTAAATTAATATAAATGTTTTGTAGAGTGTTAAGGGAAAGGTGATGTAGCATGTGTAAACAATTATAATGAATATCCAACCTTTTACATTAAACATCCGTTCCCTTCATTTACTTTCTGGCAGCAGTTCATATGTTTTTCTGCAATGGACACAGTTTAATGAACATTTACCAGGTTATTTAAATGAATAATTTTAATAAGTTCTTTGAACTGGTTTCTCTAAAAAAACAATCATTAAATTGCATTGCTTAGTTCAGATGCTTAAACATATTTTAAGAAAAACATATATTATCACTTTCCAGCAAACAAAACCCTTAGTTGAATTAACATTCCAATGCTTTTGAGTGCTAATAAAGTAGTTGTTGCATGGAAATGGTAAGTCAGTGCAGTAAATTGATGTTTTAATATAGTATCAATTCATAAGAAATGATTATTTTCTCTCAGGAAAAGAGAACATACTTTTTCATTCAATTGAAATGGGACATCAGTTTATTTGTAAATAATTGAGAGCTAGGGACAGTCTCCAGTAGCAGAGTAACTCATCAGTACTCCTAAGAAAGAGTTCCAGTTGGATAAACTCATACAAAAGTAATTTGATTTGACCAAGTGATGTAGCTTCAAAGTCCTTAAACTTAGACTCTCACTCAGTTTACTCTAATTTTATTTATATATGTCTTTATATTAACATGAAGTCTTAATTCCACTAAAAGAATTAGGATTGGACATAGTTCACAGGTAGCCAACAGAAAGAAAAATCTGCTGAAGAACAAAATACATAACTTCTGGTTTAGAACGAGCTATATGGTTATCTAATTGTTTAGAAGTCACTTAATGATTTGCCACTGTCTAATTGCTCTGATTTTTCTCTGTTGATAGTATAGACAAGTAATAGTACTGTTATGGAAGTACAACCTAAGTTAAGAGATTTTGTAGTACTTTTAATCAGAAGGATTTTTCTTTCTAAATAAATTTTAACTGCAGAATTATGTAGTAATATAGACCCTGGTATTGAAAGTCTGATTAGTCAAGAGATGGTCTATTTAAACATGGTTATGACAGTTGGCAGTCATTTTCTGAGCATAAGCCTAATGAGCACATTCATTTATGCATAAGGTAAGTTTATTAAAGTTAGCTGGCACAGAACCTTAAAAGACACTCTATTTAATTTTTAAAAGTTCCACTGTGATTTCAGTGGCCTTAACTTAGTTCTATATATAGTCATTCTTACATCTTTCTCTTTTGCTTCTGGGTGAAGTCACTACAATATGCAAGCAAAATACATAAGGTAATTCTTTATCTTTCACTCCCCCTGCCCATGGATATTTACTATGGCTGAAAGAAATGAACTCTTAAACAATCTGTTTGCTAAAATCTTTGCGTGGCCTTGCATTGTGTTGTGAGATGAGTCTTTTCTTCTTCCAATGATTACGTGATTGAATTACAGTCTGAACATATCCTCAGTATTTACGTAGTACTTCTGGCGACATCTAAATGCGTATGTGTGTATATATAGGGAGAGATTTATGTGGATTGCTATGTTGGTTCTTCCTAGGTCCTTGAGGAAGTAAGAGAAAGCCCTGTTGTCCCAGAATAAATAGTATCAAACAGCAGGGAAATTATAGCATATAATTGCCTTGGGTTCATGCAACAAAGCACCCCATTGATTTTAAACTACTGAAAGTAATCTAGGGAAAAAGTATAAAGCATAAATCTTGCATTCAAACCTGAAAATGAGTTTTAAAAAAGTGTCAACACTTTTAGCTTTTATTATTTAATAATTTCCTATAATTGTGCTTTCTCCAATTACAGTTTTCATAGCTTTGCTTTCCTGTCAAGCTTCCAGTCTATTCATCAATCTATGCAAGTTAAAGCTGTCAGAACTTATAACTCTCCTCTCATTTAACTATACATAAAAGGGCAATGCTTCTGCAGAGATCTCACTACTGTTAAGTAACATAAACTAATTAGAAATCTCAATATTCTTAATGCAAACTAACTTATTTGAAATGTAATTTTGATTTTGTAAATATTTTTCAAACTGCAATACACATCTCTAAAAAGTGAAGCTGTTTTGCAGACAGAGACATGTTTTAATGAAGTTTTCTAAATTTACCCTGTATAACTTGTAATCTCATTCAGTGTCAAAATATTACAACTTACGTAGATTTCTAATAATTTTATTTGAATAAAAATGTGTATTTTATTAACTATCCTATCAATCTCATAGAATGTTCTATAATACCTCATTTGCCAGCTTCAGTTCCATTTCCTGTCTCAGGTTGGGTGACATTGAGATAGAAAATAATTTTTAGCTAAGATTGGAAAACCACAACAGGGACATCATATCTCCTAAAATTACTGAAAGTAAAGATCATCCAAGACCAGAGAAATAAGAAGGAAACATCCACAAAAGAACACCACTGTGTACAAGATAAGGAACTTGTGCAAGGTCAAAAGACCTTCACTGCCTAAATGTATTAGAGCCCAAAAGAAAATGATTTCCAAACATCTAAAATTATAGCTTTGGAATTATTTTTTAAATTGACTTGGTGCAAACATCAAAAAACAAATATAACTATAATGACAATAGAAGTAGGGAAGCCTCTAGGTTTGACAAATAAAGTAAATCTAAACAAGGAATGAAGCTGAACAGATGATCAAATGGTACAAAAATCACTGGGTCACTAAATCAGTGGAACCAGACCCATAAAAATTATTATTCACTCAGTAAGAGGTTCTTTATATTAATAGTGTTTTAAAAAAAGAACCAGATCACTCCCACAACATTGGTCATGTCTGCAATACTGAGTATATTTCTTCACTGGAAACAGAATTTTTTTTTGCTATTATGCTTAGTTAAATGACCAAAATGGACTCCATCTTAATATACACTTGAGTATGCCACTTACCAGGAGTCTATGTGCTGTATGTTTAAATCATTACAGATATCTAATGATCCCATAAACTTTTAAACTTTATCAGATTGGTACCTACTGCTTATTGTATTATGTATCTGAAACCAAGGAAAAGATTTTTCATGAATGTCATGAATTTCTATTTTACTGTTCACATGAAAAAAAAAATAAAATAAAAAGCTTTCTAATACCTTTTTTTCAGAAGGATTTGATGTATGAATCATACCATGGTCAGCACACATTATCCTGAACCCCAGTTTCTGGACCAGAAAGCCCTGTTTAAATCTCTCTGAGCATTAAAGTTAAATGGGTAAATGACTGACTGAATGAGTAAATGATTGAATGGCAGCCAGGGTTCTTCTGATGCAGCTGGAAAATGGTGGAACACAAAGGTTGTATCAAAAGAGAAAATTCTTTTATGAGTGAATCCAGTTTTGTGTGGCTGGTGAAAAAGTTGCACTGAAGTTATAATGAATAGGCTGTGGGTGTTATCACTAGCTTGCTACTCTGCTTCATGATCCATACTCCATATATGGTAAGGTGGCAGGTATAACATTTAGCATAGTGATAGCACTGGCCCATCTCACGGACACAAATCCCAAGGATCTGTTCCATATTTAGTTTGTAAGTTGCATATATGTGTAGCAGCAAGAAAGCAAGATGCTTCTGAGGCTCTTTTTGATGGGTGTGTCTCATGAGAATATTGAGGTAATTAAAATGATGCAGTCAAAACCTGCATTAGGTTTAAAAAGTAAACTTCATGGGAAAAGAACTTTGCCATTTGTTCTGATCTACTTGCAAAATGGTGTTATTTAGTATAGTTACACTTGCTTTCATATTTTCAAAAGCGATAAAATCATAAAAACCTCAGAAATACTAGAGGAATCATTTTCAACTGCAGAACTTTTCTTTGCTGTGGAAAACCAAAACTTCAGTGGGAAATTGAACTGCTCCAACCTGGCAGGGGCCACAGTCCTCTGGCAACACTGCCAACATTGTCCATTCTCATTAGGGCAGAGAAAAAGGGGTGGCTGAGGCTGGAAAAGCCACCCAGCATCCTTGTGGCCCATCTCCATTCTTTCCAGGTGTTTCCCCAGCCTGGGCACTCACCTTTCTGCTGCTCAGGATCTCAAAGTGGCTCTGCAGATCCTTCACAGTGATGGTGGAGCACTCAATCTGGCGAGGGCCACCCAAGGGCTCTTCCTTGAACACCTCCACCCTCTCACTGTCTGTCAGGACTTTCTCCACGATGCTGCTCGGTGTTGTTTTATCTGGCACTGGAGACCTCAGGGCTGGTAGACGTTGAAGTGTCAGGCTGGATCTTGAAGCGCTGGCACACTCCCATCTCTGCGTGAGGAGCTTTACGGAGCCCTTCTGCAGGGGCAAGTCAGGCAGCTCCAGTGTGCCCTGCCAATGCAACATATGTTTGGACTCAGAGACAGGTGGTCCTGTGCCAGCAGAGGCCCCCAGTGGGGCAGCTCAGGACCCCTCATGGGTCATGGGACAGGCTACAGCATAGTCCAGACCCAGGGCCAGTAGCCTCTTCCCATTGGAAAATGAAATCCCAGCTACCAAAAAACAGGTGTAGGAAAATGCCAGTTCCACTCTTATTTCCTTACATGCATGAATAACTCACTCAAGAGCTGTTGTACTGGATTTAATACTAACAAAGAAGGAAAAAACCATAATGCTATCATTGTTTAGAGCTGGAAAAAGCATCACAAAGAACATCCACTCCAAATCCAGTTAGTACAGTTCATGGTTTAGAGCAGATCCATGATTTCCTGCTCTGGAACAGTGTAAAAGCATCTGCTCTAAATTGCACAAAAAAATTTGGTCATTCTGGCATATTTTTACTAAATGGAGTCTGATTCCCAAATACAGAGTTGTGGATGAGTACCAGGATGCCCTTACACCTACATCCATTCACCAGGACATGCAGATATCAAACTGGATGCTCCTGGATGAGCTGTGTGTGACTTAAGAAAAAGTAGAAGAGGGAAGCTGGGATGTTCTTGGCTGTGAGGGCTGGTGGGTGCACAGCTGGATGTCTGACTAGTGAGAGAAGGGAGGCATCTGTGCAGTTACACACATTTCAGACACTTCAATGGTGCTTCCCCAGCCAAATGAATTTTGCAGAAACTGCTGAACTTCTATTTGTTGTTTTGTTTGTTTCTTTATTTGTTGTTCTTCAAGAGGAAAACATTTTCCTTCAAATAGCTGGAATTGCTGCCTTGTGAGGTGGTCAAGTTCAAGAAGGATCATTTTTGTCCTTCTGTAAACTGTTAGTATTTGCATTAATCTCGAGTACAAACCACAAGATTTGTGTGTTAAAGTAATTTGTAATGGGATGATAGCACATGCAAAAAGAACTGATCTCTGGTACTTTAATAAGTAAGCCATAGACTGGTTAGAATCCTTCTTTCTGGAAATTCCAAGCTGAAAAAATCCAGCATTAGTAAATGAATTTGGAGCAGCCCCAGTTGTGACAGTGTCAATATTCATGTATTCTTAGCTATGTATTCTAGCAAACTCAACTACTTTGCATACAGCTAGAAATTTTGGAATCACTGGCCTCTGTGACTTTGTATTTTGCCAAGTACTGCAAATGTAGTTGCACGGAGTGGAGAACAGAGGATGTCAGAACAGAACTGGAAAACACATTCCAGTTATTTTTTATATTAAAAATTTAAAGAGAACAGGGAAATGACTGTAAATGTATTTTTTTGGGTGATTTCTATTAATATACTGATGTTGTGAGACTACTGTAAGTTTAATGAGTTTTATTCTGTTTCTCTTAAACTACAGTCAGTAATTAAATTCCACATACTAATAAATAGTTGTTAACAGTTTAAATTAGGGACCAATGTGAAATGAACTTGAGCTACTAAAGGAACATTCCAAAATTTGGGAATACTAAATGAATTCAAGGAAGTTTTAATTTTTTTTATTATTTTTTACCGAAGTCACTATATGTTACCAGTTAATAAGCATAAAGTTTAAATGTAGTAAAAGGGACTGGTGTCTTATTTAGAGCAGTGAATTTGGAGGGTCACAGGATAAAAACTGCATATAGCATGTCGTGAGGGTAATATCTGTATGAAGGAGATTAACTGAGTGTCTTTATGTTTCTCAGTTTGACAAATACTTCACTGGGCTTTTGTGGAGCAGCCCCAAGTCCAATTTAATATGTGGATTGCCTGCTTATTGCAGAGGAGTTGGACTAGATGACTTTTTACTACCTCTTCCAACTCAAATGATTCTATGATTCTCAATTACACTTGGGAAAATTGGTGAGACTGATATTTCATTTTGGAAAACAGTAACTTTGGGAGTTTTATTTTTTTTTCTAAAGTTTAATCAATCCTGAAACAGTCATCAAGTCTGAAGTATCATCTGAACTATCCATAGACTAACAGGCTGTAGTTCTGGGTACAGTGTGGACACAGGGAAAGCAAAAGTAGGATCTGATCCTTTATCCGTCCAAGCTGGTAGCAGCAGACCATTCCATTGAGGAAACATATGGTCCCTGAACAGATTTCACTGTATGAGTGTGTTTTTTATTCATTGGTTATTAGCAATACCTATGAAATGCTTGAAAAAAAGTGATTTTTTTTCACTTAGTTTACACAGAATTGCGGCTCTTTTTACTTCTGCAAAGCATGTATCTTTGATGTTTTTGTTGTTGTTAAAACTAATTTATAATATGTCCTTTCATACAGCTGAGAAAATAATGTAGGGGGGCTATTTCTGGAATATGATTATAGCAATAATTAGGCTATAGTTATTGTAATAGGTATAGTAAAGGTTAAAAAAATTTGGGGAGTTGGGCCCAATGTCAAAGTGCCTGGAATTCGTGGTAAGGAACAGTATTAATTTCTAGATTCCTGTAAGGTATCTGGACTTGTGTCAGCCACCACTCCCAAAGACTGAACAGTTTCACATCTCCTTATTAAACTATAAAGTAGCTCACACTTATTGCAGCCTTTGGTGTTCTAAGAATGTTCTAAGTTCAGGGCTTATTTCAGCATTACAATATTCCAGCATAATTCTGTTAAGAACGGCTTGCTGTGCAAAATGGCTGAAAGAATTACATTATTATAACACCACTGGGTATAACGCTTGCCTTGTGTCTAAAAGCTGCAAGTTTTAAATCAGTCCCATTAAAACTTAATTAATGTAAGGATTTTACATCAAGAGTCAATGAAAGAGGGCAGTGTGTTCATACAGGATGAGTATGTTAACTGATGGAGCACTGGCACATGCTGCACAGAGAGGTGGTGGAGTCTCTTTCTCTGGAGATGTTCAAGACCCACTTGGATGCCTACCTGTGCAACCTCGGCTAGGGAACTACTTTGGCAGGGAGGTTGAACCCAATGATCTCTAGAAGTCCCTTCCAACCCCTACAATTCTGGGATTCTGTGAATTAGGTGAGTTGTTTCAATATTTTATTCTTGGGGTTGACAGGAGAGTTGCTGTTTATCAAGAATAGAAAAGCAGCACACAATTAGGAAGAATTTCAAACTAAGTGGGGCTAATGAATGAGTGAAAAGTAATCAGTGTGTGCTTCTCTGAAAGGTGCTCAGACAGATATCTGCTGGTTTCTTTCAGATTTGATACAGCTATCAGTATTGTAGAGCAGGGCATAGCATTTTAATGCAGATAGGAGATAGAAGGGATACTGTACTAGCTGTGAGAACCAAAGTACTTCTACAGTCTGAAAACACATCCCACTACAGAGCTCCAATTGCACAGTAACACTTCTAGCAGGTAAATTACCAAGTGCTGATATCAAATCTTTCTGATCAGTTGACCTCTGTGTTCTCACAGAGGCTTATTCCATCTTTCTCACAGCACATTTAAAAAGGGAAATCGCCATTTCATGATTTTTTCACCTGAAGCCTGCTATCTGTTTTCTGAAATCAACCCCAAGAGGTTTGATTTCAAGGGTTGTTTTTTGTTTTGTTTTGTTGTTTGTTTGTGTTTTTTTTTGGTGTAAAATGATTTCTAGCAAATACTCCAATGTAAATTTTCGTCTGTCATCCAAAAATGAATTTGAATATGGAGAATACGCATTTAAAACAATACAGGGAAATAAATATTAAGAACTAAAGCCCAACTGTTTGTCAAAATCTTACTTCATTAAGTTCTCCTTTTGTATCACACCCTTTAACATGCTTATATTTGACTGAGCTTTGATCTGCATTGTTGGGTTGGTTGTTCGGGTTTTATTGTTTGTAAACATATTTGTTTTAAGACAAATAGTTAACCAGCATTAGACTGATCTGCAGTATTTCACTTAGGAATAACAAACACAGGAGAAGCAGTAAGTATCTACACTTGGAAATTCAATATCCCCCTTCCTTGAACATAAAAGGAAAGAATTTCTTGGCTCATAGCTTTCCCTTCCCTCCCAGCCAGAAACTGACTCAAGACTTATCTCTCCCTTAGCATTTTGGCAGTCCAAGCTAGCCCTCCTCTTTTCCCTTGACTGATGCAAGCTGTCACCTGTGCTTTCCCCTTCCTGAAAAATAAATAAATAAATAAAGGGTTACACCCTTCCTTTCTCTATCACCTGTGCATGTTGATCTAAGCTGTCTGGTTCCATCAGAGATCTGAGTTTTAACCCAAAATGAAGTGCAGCTGATCAATTCACCAGTGGCAAGAATGTTCAGCCTCACTCTTAGCTGCCATCAGGAGTGCTTGTGAAATTGACTTGATGGACTGGCTTCAGACTATGAAATAAGCTTTTCTTAGCTTGGGTGAGTGCAGTCCTGTAACATCCTTTTTCTTCTGCTGTAATTGTGCTTTGGGATGATTCAGTGCTAGTGGCTCTCTTTGTTGTTTTCAGTGGTTTTTCAAAGTAGGTGTTGTGGTGTCATTGAAAAGCAGCCTGGTGTTTGTCTTGTTCTGACTCACAGCTCTCAGCATAGGTGTAACTGAGAACGTAAACTCGTTTTCGCTGGTCTAGTCTGGGACCTGTGAGTACTGGACAATAAATAAAATGGGTGTATTTGCTTTGTGTGCATGATTAATTTGCTACTTTGAGGTGATCAGACAGAAACTGCATGGAGATTTAGCAGTTCATAGAGTTGTTGAGTTGGTGCACTTGTTTTGTTTTTCCCCGAGAAATTTCATTGTAGTATCTGCACTTGTCAGAAGTAATTTTGCAGAGTGTTGAAGCACTGGAACAGGTCACTTAGAGAAGCTGCAAATTCCCTCATCCCTGACACAGCTCATGGGTACGTTGGATGGGCTACCTGATCAGGGGCAACCAGCCCATAGTAGGGGGTTAGGACTGGGTGGACTGTAAGATCCCTTCCAACCAAAACTATTCTATGAATTTTTAATACAGCCTTAAACCTAAGTTTGAATCTCTTCCACATCTGTTTAAGGCAGTTTAAACCACTGTAGAAAAACCAGTAAGAATTCATTCTTAAAAATATTGTATGTAAAATATTTGATGAAGATTACTAGTAGCAACATCTGGTTCCAGTTAACACACGTGATAATGAATCCCTGGTGTGACAATCTGTAGTTCATCTTTGGGTAAATTTTATTTGAGGACCAACATGGTGCAAACTGGGACTGTGTCTCATGCAACCTAGTAAGTATTGCACACCACAGAACAACAACCCACAGGACCCAGAGGTAGGGATAGAACAAGAAGCAGTGGATGCTTTCATTTATGGTAGTCCTGGGAAGAGAGGCGGGGAAAGCAAGAGAGGACCAGAAGCTACTGAAGTTTCTCTCTCAATCAAGTGAATAATATTCACTGACCACATTGCTAAATGATCTCTTCACTGAAGATTCCTTGAATGCCTGCATGAGAGCTAGGTTCATTCTGTCAGTTGAAGAGCTTGGTATTTCTTCCACAGGTAAGCAGAGCTTCAAGGATCTATAACATTTTTTCATTAACAATTTCAGACACTTCTAAATGAAGCTGGTCAGACGAGCACGAGAAGTGCTAAAATATTTCTTCATCACTACATAATTTGAAGTTTTTCCAAATTTCTAGTTGTATTTTTAGGAAAATAATGAATTTATATAGTATATAATAATAATATAATGATTTATTTAATGATTTATTTTCCCAAACTGTCATCTAAAATGCCAGCCTTTATCTTGATACAAATACTCGTAGCTAAATGACCACACTTTATCTCAAATATTAGTTAGGAAATAAGCTTAATCTAACAAATGCTACTAGGTTCCCGTATTTTCAGGTAAATAACACTGACTAATTCTGTTAACCTTCTGTCCTGCAAAATCAGTTTCTGGTCCTCTCTTAACAGATAAAACAGTATTATTCTGTCATGGGACTTAAGGAAATACATGCTCACTTTTTTCTTTTGTCCTCTCTTTGTCATTTAGCCCATGAAGAGAATCAGGCCTCACGCCAGACAACATATTTAAAAAAAAAAACAAAACAAAACAAACAAAAAAAAAACCATGAAATCTTATATTTGTAAGGATCTTGTCTTACCGCTGTGTTCTTCTCGGTCAAGTTTTCCTGCTGTGACTCTGCTACACTCATTGTGTGCCTGTTTAAAGGAAGACAAATTTAAGCGTTCTCTAATTCACTGGTCTCATTTGACTAACAAACATGAAGCTTGATCGACACATGCCTGATAGTGGTTGTGAGACACCAAATCTCCTATGCATTTGTCTTGCCAATATATTATTTAGTGAGGCACAGAGGAAAAGTATGCTTTCCACCATACCTGTAGCTGTAGTGTGTGTGCTCACCTTACACTGCTTAGCCATGGCAAAGGCTGGAGGCATCTGCTTTTGTTTCAGTGCTCTTCAGCAGTAAACAAAGCATTTTTCAGTAAAAAACAAAACAAAAACAAACAAAACAAAACAAACAAACAAACAAAAATAAATCTTTTAAGTACTTGGAATAGGTTTGGAGAAAAAGCTCAGTTGATAACTCATTAATCAAGCAAATAAGAAAATACCACATGTATTTATTGTTATTCAGACCACGCTGTAATATCACATCTCAGCACAGCTAGTTGTTTAAATAACCAAGATAATTGCTTTTCATGGGTTTCATTTAGGATGGAAACTACATATTACAAATCATGCAGAGAAAAAAGGTAACAAGATGCCTCTCTCTTTCTTTTTGTTTTAAATTTTTGTAGTATAGGCCTATTACTTGACCTGCCTGTGCAAACAGCCAAGCCCACAGTTGTCAGGTTACTGTCTCCATCCATGGGAATACATAACCAAGGCAACCAGGCTGGCATCCTGTCTTTTCTTACCCAAAAAGGTCAGCCAGAAATACCATGGGGAAGAATCTGCTATTGTTCTATAACCTCTCCCAGGAATAATGTGGTGTCCTTAAGGAAAATTTCTTGAGCCAGTTATTGCAGTAGATAATTAAAAGCCCTCTAACACAGATAGCCTTGGCTTTTCATTTGTATTCTCTGCTACTTAGGTAATATCCAATTTTCTCTTACAGTTATAACAGACAGAAATGTTTGACCAGCTCTGATATGCTATGCTTATTTTTCATTGATGTGTACATGGTGGGTTTTTTTAATATTATTTTTTATGGAAGCTATAGCATCAGGAAATTCACCCTTAATCAAGTTGCCTCTTCCTGTATGTTATGGTTTTATGATTTTTGTTATATTATTGATGCATGTATGGTAGAAACTATACAAAAGTGAGTGAAGGGAATGAATACCTCTCTTGTAAGGAAAAGCTGAGAGGTGGGGCTGTTTAGCCTGGAGAAGAGAAGGCTCTGGGGAGACCTGAGAGCAGCCTTTCAGTATCTAAAGGGAGGCTTTAAGAATGAAGGAAACTGACTCTTTAGCAGGGTCTGTTGTGATAGGATAAGGGGAAATGTTTTCAAACTAGATGAAAGGAGATTTAGATTGGATATATGCAAGAAGGTTTTTACAGTAAGTGTGGAAAAGCACTGGCACAGGTTGCCCAGAGAGGTGGTGAAACATTGAAGATGCTCAAGGTTAGGCTGGATGGGGCTCTGAACAATCAGATCTAGCTGTAGGTGTCCCTGTTCATTGCATGGGAGTTGAATTAGGTGACTTTTAAGTGTCCCTTAAAACTCAAATGATTCTGCATGATTCTCTTGCATACAGAATTGTGCTATATATTTTGTAACTCATAAAAATGATACAAAACCTCATTTTAAAAACTGCAGAAAAAAATAGATAAAATAATAAACAAAATATGATTTTTATCCTCTACCTCTGAAATAGCAACAAAGCTTACAATGGACTAAAACATACTATGTTGTGTTTTGATTATGCATGGCCTATGCTTCAGTCCAGCATTTAATGAGAGGTGATTATATCTGTGTGCAGAAATGCTCAGTAAATAAACATACGGAGTCAAAGTTAATTCACTGTTGTGGTTGAAATAACATTGCTATAAATTACTTAACAGCAGAATGTCCTCTGTTGTACCCTTGACAGTTATTTACATTCTTATCTAGTTGTTACAGAGGATTTCCAAATTACAACATTGTTGCTGTTGTTTCCTTCCACTCACCACCAAGTTTGGTCATGACTAAATGCAATGGAGAGCTAAGCCTTTTATTTCACAGTGTGTTTTAAACCTAAGGCTTAGAAAATTCATGACAAATATTGCTGAGCCCCGTCCCTATGAATCTTTTTGAGTTCTTGAAAAATGACCTCATTAGCAAACCATTGATCCAGTTAGTTATGTGATTAAAGAAAAATGTTTGTAGAATGTAGTGATCCACGTCTCTGCTGTTGTTCTCTTCTCTTGCTCTGTCTCTCATCCTTCTACTGAGGGATGCAGACTTTTTGTTAAAGACCATTTGTCCTTCAGCCTGATTAAATTGTTTAAACTCATCATGAAAGAGCTCTAGAAATTTTGCTGATGCAGTTTTTAGAAGAATTAAATGATCTGGAACACATATTAAATTGTATGTGACTGCTGTGGTAGAAAAGAGCCACCTGGAGACTTTTTTTTCTGGTCTACATGACAAATTTTATGTCCAACTCCACATCAGTCCTACAAGAACATAAATATCAAACTGCGTTAACTTGCACCCAGTTGGAAAATATATACTTCGTGAAAAGAATGATATTATTTAACAGTACTGTGCCCATAGATTATGGGTCTCATGTGGATAATAAACTTGAACCCTACACCATATTCAGTACTACATTTCTAAAAGACAAGTTTTTCAGTAAAGTTTTAAATTGTGTCTCAGCTACCTGGAGATATCAAAGAAAGAAAAAGTTCACTTTGCAGAGTCTTCAAAGCTGACTGAATTTAGAAATTACAGGTTTGTTTCTATTGAAACATTCATCATCATTTAAGCACATAGAGCTTGATTTCATTTCAGCAGAGAGAAAGGAAACAAAAAATCAAAATCTATCTTTTGGTCAGCATTAATCATCCTTGCTTCACTAAAGCTATCATCAACACTTAAGTATTCTCTGCCTTAATAAGGAAAGAGATGTCATAACATCTTGTTTAGCAAAATGATATGAGCAGAGGAAAAAGGAGTTATTCTGGGAAAAGTAGATTTTAAGAGTGGAGGCAAGGGAGGAGAGTGAAAAAGGCAATAAAAACCGTTCAGATGTTGACATTAGAGACCAAGAAGAGAAAGTCAATTAACGAGCAGCAGATTAAGAGGCACACAGCTTTTAGTGCTGTTAACTGCAAAGAGCTTTAGGACTGAAATATATGCCTGTTTTAAAAGGTGCATGCATTTTTCAGTGCAGGGATAAAACATCCTTCTGCCCCAAAGCAAAACAGACACCAGACAAATTAGGGAAACCTCTCTAGCAAAATTTCACTGTTTTCTAGGAGTCAACTTCTACAGTTTCTGCCCCTCTTACTTTTGTTGTTCAGGCTTTTATCCTAGGCAATGTGCCTCATAGGTAAAACAATGTGTGGCAATCTCTTTGGTTCTTCTACCGTCTTTTCTCATAAGTATGCAAGTGTTCCCGACTACGTTCAGGTTCAGCTTAAGATTGTCCTGTCACACTCTAGTTACGTTTTACATTTGCTGAGAGGTTACTCTTGTGACCTCTGCTTGTATACAAGGACTATTGTGAATTTACTTTGTGCATATTTTAACTGTCATTTAAATACAGTAATTACGTAGAAGCCTGCAGTAGAAGCTGTCTTTCAGGCTATTTTATTTCTTGAAACATAGTTCAAGATATATATATTTTTTTCATTATTGTCTAAAGAAGATAATAATTAAAGTGGTCTAAAATCTGTGGTAGTGTAGTTTTAAAGAGTCAGAGATTGTCTTTGAAAGTTATAAAGTTTATAATGTATGATTCTTAATGATAATAACGTAGGAAAAGCAGTACTGTATTACAGAGCAAGTTGTAATTGTCAAAGTCATTGGAGTGTATATCAGAAAAATAAGTATTTCTGGCTTATTCAATATAACTCTGGTCTTAGTGTATCATTAATACAGAATTCACATTTAAGTTTTTCATTCACATACAGATTTTTAATTAATGAAATAGAAAAGAACTGAAAGACATCATTAAGCTTTGTAAAGGGCTTAGAGTAATCTTAAATGCATGTATGGAATTAAATGTAAAATAAAATTAAAAAAAAAAAACACCCCTCATTTTATCTGTCCTCATTAAATACTAGCAGTGGATCTTTTAAGAAGAAGTAAGTGTGATTAAGTAGCATTAATAATGTCTTAAGAGTTTTCTGTGTGTGCTATTCTTTGATTTCAGGTAGCTTTTACAATAATTATGCTGTTTGGATAGTCATTTCAAATGCTGTCTCTTTTCCATCCTTTCCGTTCTTCATGTGACTAAAAAAAACTTCTGATGACCTATGCTTACTTTCTTTTTTTATTTTTGTACATTTGTCTATTTAATTTAACCCTCCGGTAGTGGTTGCAAGATGAGATCTTGAACTTTATTTCTCCATCCACACCAGTCTTTCCAGGTAGAGGCTCTGAAGATCTTGGTTCTTACAAATCTAAAATTTTATTTAAAAGACTGGACATTGAGGCCAACTCCAGAGACAGAATGCCAGAATCACATGGAAGTGAAAACCCACATCTCCCTGTACTTGACATGTGGATTATCATCTATTATAGGAGCTGTATTTTCTTTGCAATGTTAGCATTGCTCTTGCTGTGGTAACAGTGTTCTGCTTTGTATGTGATAGCAGCATGTGCTAGAGTAGCCAATCTCTTTATGAGGTTAGGGTGTTTTATGGGGGCCCCTAATCCCTTCTTCTTAGTAAGACTTGTGCTTTGCATGAAGGTAACTTTAAAATTCTCAGTAAATACCTATATTGATTCCAGTATCAGATTCTCACATTGTCAGAATGCAGGGAGTTTCAAAGAGCTTGGAAGCTGCAAGGGATTGAGCAAAAAGTAGAGAACATTATAACTAACAGGACAAGACTTAACAAAAAAAAAAAAAGAAAAATATATAGGAGGGAACATTTGTGCTTTCCATTCCTGTTTTATTCCCAGGCTAGTTTTATGCCAGCACACTGTAGATTAGAGCAATATTGGAAACATTCTAAACTCTTCCAACTGGCCTCAAAATAGCTGCCTGCTGACAGAGACGAAATAAATCTCAGCTATGTCTCTTTTGGTTCCTGTGTTGGCCCTGGGACCTGGAGGAAAAATGCAAGCTTTGGGTACGCCAGAGGGGCTCTGCAGCATTTCTGCAGTCATAAGGAGATCCTTAGCTATGCAAATTGAGTTGGTTTGGGGGTCTCCATGTAGCCAAAGCAGTACAAAGGCAAACTGAGCTATTTATATATTATATTTATATATTTAATGAATTTTGTGCTATTTTGTTTGGAGGTAAACCCAGGCACAAACAGAAAGGATCTGGTCCAACACTACTTTATTGCCAGAGCACCAGCAGCTTATGTGCTGATGAATTCATTGGTCAGATTGTCAGGATAACCATATGGTTGGCTCTTGAAGCACGTACCAGATTTTTTTTTTTTGGGCTGAAGTTTTGATTGATGAAGACATTATCAATTAACTGAGGTTTGAGTTTAGTCACCCTGGTTCTTCACTAGATCAACCTTCAGGCTTGCAGTGACAAAGACCTGATTCAAATTTAAGTTCAGATCTTAATACTGTGAACAGCTGTATTAGATCACTGTGGAGATTTCACACATCTCCCTGATGAATATGCCTAGAGAAACAACATTACATTGTATTCCATTGATACTGAAGGCTTCAGATGTAAGATACTTACAATTCTTCTGTAATAGTATGTAAGAGGACATAACTTATTCAATGTATCAAAACGTAGCAGATTTATTTTGATTGTCTGATGTGATACCTCTGTAGTTCTTTCAACTTAGCAGCATTACTGTTCTGATTACAAATTTAGGTCCCTAGTAGTAAGTGATAACCAAAGACTTCATGCCAAAGCTTTTCTTTGTGGTATCTGCCCATTTTGGTACTCAGAACATAAGCAGAAAATAGCAGAAACAATTTGCACTTCTTCTGTGTCTGCAAGCAATTCCCTTTTCCCCTCTGCTGCTGCAAATTTCTTTTCTATTCTTTTGGGAGAGTTAAAGAGAGAGAACATCATCATGGTGGTTACCAAGAATCTCTTTTACACCATTTGAAACCCTTGTACAATCTGATGTAAATGGCCATAGTAAAGCTGCCTTCCAACAATCTTGGCAAGTATTTGTAGCTGACTATTTCATGAGCATCAACAGCTTTTCCACCAGTTGCAGTATTCTCAGTGCCAACTGCCTACATATCATCTGAGGAACTGAGCACTAGGCATTGTATTCTACTGTACTTAAAGATGTTTTGAGCTCCAGTGTTGATTGATATTGAATTAATACCTGCCTACAATAAAAAGCATCAAAATGCTTTTTACAAGGGTATTTTTTACACAAAATTGTGAAAATTTTCTCAGATAGCTGAGGTATATTTAAGGTAAAAGATGGTTGGAGTTGGCTGTTTAGAAGTACTTAAGAGTCTAGTGAATTAGAAAACGCTATTTACATGGCTCACCTGTTGTCTGATTTTGGCAATGCAAATGATTAGAAAGATGTATGTTGTGAAGTTAGGTGCTGTGTCATTTGCTAAGTGTCAGTTGATGCTCTTGGAAATATCTACTGATTAATATTATATATTGTGTCTTACTGTTTATATGATTGGTTGCCTACTCTTCTTGAATGTCTAACAGTCCTCTGGCAAATAATGCTATATTTTGAGTCATGCTAATCAAAAGTTGGTATACAAAATATTTCTGCTTTCTAGAGAAATATAGAAAGCAAGAAACACTGAATATGATGACTTGTGGAAGAGTTAATGTATGTCACCTCTTTCTATTTTGCCTTCTGTTTCTTTTCCTTTATGACAGTAGTCATTTCAAGATTTTTTTTTCAATTAATTATTGTTTTCAAGCAGAAATAAATAAATGTGGAGCCAGAAAGCAAGGACAAGAGCCACCCTTCTCTAATTACTATTCTGACATTTTGATGCTTTTCTGGTCAAGATAAGCTTTTTTTTGTTTGTTTGCTTTGTTTTGTTTTGAAGGCAAACAATAGACTGCTCTTATTTGATGTAGGGAGACTTCACTGGTAATTTTCTGCTTCACATTACTAATTATTAAAGCCAAAGTACTGCTTTTTAGCTTTACAATATAAAATATACATGCTGTTTATCCTCCAACTACAGCTTAGAAACTAAAGTGTCTTGGATAATTAGCTTACTTCTTCTTTGATAGTTTAAGACAATGAAAATCCTATTTTTTACCTATTTATTTATCCCTTTATATCTTTATTTAAGTGTATGAATATTTCAATCACATACTGATTTTGAATGAGTGATGTGCATTAAAGGGAATATTAAACACGTTAGAACCATGGCAAATTCAAGCGACAAATTTAAAATGGCAAATTATATATTTAAGTAATAGTTCCCTGATAATTATGTCCCAAGAAAGAGAAAAGCTGAGCATGACATTGATTAGATGGCTGTGAAGGAGGGAGTCAGCAAAACCTGGAGAAAAATACCAATTCAACCACATAATGTGCAGACACTATTAGCAGAGGACAGGAAATCTTGCTGGTAAATTCTTCTGCTGTAGAAGAAACGTAAGATGGAAGCTTAGTATAGATTACATTATTCAGTATGGCTGCTAATAGCTTGTTTTCTTTGAAGGCAGCTGCTATATGGGTTATCTGGGAGCCATGCCCTGAACTTTTTAATGGGTTATACAGGTTTGTGATCTCCAAAATTTCTGCTTTGTTGATCAGACTGAACTCCTGTAGAACTGAAAGTGTGAGGGTGTTGTACCAAGTATCAAAGCGTCTTGTCTTGCTCTCTTGTAGATCTAATAGTGCTCATTGCACTTACCTTCTAGTGAGATATCGGCAGTGGCAGAGCAGATCTCAGGAAAATGTCATTCATTCTTTGTAATGGATGCTTGTTTTGTCATTGCAATTGTTGGTGTGTAGGCTCTGAAATAGTGATAATTTTTCTAGTGGTAATTTTTTTGCCGACAGTGTAGTAAAGATATATTTACCCGAAAAGATTTATTCATCCTCAGATTCAGTATCTATTCAAAGTACTGGCTTTGTTCCTTCTTTGATTCTGTCTCAGCAGCATTAACTTTTTTTCTGCTGTTACAGAATGCAAGGATGTGTATAAAATTTTTCTGGTTTTGATTGAAACTCTTGTACAGCAGTAGAAGCATAACTTCTTTTAATACCAGTCAAATATTTATAACTGACATTTTTTTTCATTATAATTTAAGTTACGTGTGTAGAAGTAGGCTTGATGTAATAGGGATCACATCCGATATTTTTGTTGTATGCTAAGATTGATTCTTACAACCTTCTTGATTCCTACATTAGACAATGCATTATTATTATTTTTGGCATTATCCCACGTTTGACATTGGCTTAGTAGTAAGTTGCTTACGTGTTACTATCTACATCTGTAAATGTTGCTTTACTGCAAAAGGTCCTACAAAATATTTTGAGTTTTGGGGTGAATCTACTGCAAACTATGGAATACTTAACATTCCAGACTCCTACAGGAAGAAGTAATTAAAACAAATGGAAGACCTAAATAATAAACTATTTTTCCTTCATCATCTTGTATTTTTTGAGATGGCATTACATAGAAAAGAAACTCTACCAAAATCTCCAGCATAGAATTTTACCTTGGTTGGAGATTGCCTTCAGATTCCAGAATCAAATTTTATTTTTCCTTTTACAACACATGACTTAAAAAAAATTAATACTTTAACAGTTGAATAAATAGTTGGTTTATGGAATTTAAAGACTTTTTTCCTTTCCTTCTCTTCATTCATCCTTCGTCTTTATCTTCTAGCCATCGTATAAAGAAGGAAAATAAACTTGAAAGACCTTTCCTTTAATTCAGTAGCATTCTAGAATTTGTCAATATTTTGGATCTTTCCTGTTGTCTTTCTCTGATGGATAGTATTTTTTTGAGGCTTTTTTCAGTGTTTTTTCAGTGAATGTTGGGGATTCATTTAATTCATGTTGTCCAAAGAATGAGTTGGGGTTGTGTGATCATCCTGCATAGCATCTTTAATACCAATTTTTAACTTCAAGGGCTGAACTTAAATCTTTTCAGGCATAGCCTGATGATCCTCACAAGTTACAAGTAAATAGAGTGTAACCGGTCTTTCAAGGTAAGTTTATTTTTGTGCTTATGTCATGCTATTAGTATTTTTCGTTCAATAACAGTGCAATCAACTTTCAGCAAGTAAACATAGAAGAGGCAGAAAAATGTCATCACCCCTTAACAACAATCAGAAAGTAGAAAGACTGCACTGTGACAAAAGAGAGAAGTTCAAATGTTTAAAAAGAACTATTATAGCAAATGAAACATTGTTTACATAATGGTGCAGAAATAGTTCTGTAATTAATGCAACTAACAGCACGTAACCTATAGCAGAAGTCCTGCACTGAAGTCCCACTAATTGAAACAACTGTCATTTAATAATGAAATGACATAAGATGATACCAAAAGAGTTTATGCTGAAATATACAAACCTCAATCATAGTATATTTTAGATAATATACAATATATATTCTTATGGAAATAACTTGGTCTTTTGGGCCATGTACAAATTATTTAGAATGGGAGGGATCAGAAGATCTTACATTTTTTTCATCAATTAATCTAGAAACCGGAGAGGCCTTCAAACCAAATTTCCGAAGGACTAAAGGCTTCCAACAAGAAGGTGAGAAGATAGAGCAATTGTTTGCATTTGCTGCATCACTTGAATAGCTATAAATATTTTCTGCCTTCCTCATCTGTACTTTTGTAAGTCAATGTTCAGAAAAATTGTACATCAGAATGTATGTATTGTACCCAAAGTTGTGTATGCTGTATTGGAAATAGCTTTCCACCCTGTAATTTCTCTCTTGTTGAACAAATTCCCACTCATCTCTGCTTAAATAATCTGGTATTAGAAACTGACTTTCATATTAATGTAATATTTATTCATAACAAAAAATTGTTAAAGGTTCTTTTTCTTTTAAGAAAGGTTCTTCTTCTTTTTTAAGAATCATCATTTTATATAAAGTTCTTAATTTTCTTCCTTTTTTCAGAGTGAGAGTGTAGATTAAAAGTAGAAATATACTTAATGGTGCGAAGTGTCTACAGGCTTACAGCCTGTATTTTAATGTTTTATTCATAGTTTTCTTCAATAATTATAGTTATTTATTGATCTTCATACAATTCTTTCCAATATAACTTTGAATTTAAAGTTAATGACATGATTTTTTTTTTTTTTTCTGGAGATTCAGGATCAGCTGTTGAGTCATAAAACCAGACATCCATGTGCAATTCACAGTCTGCCAGTTTTTGCGGAGTGCTCAGTTATATGAATTATTTAATACTTTTCCTTCTTCTATTTCTGTTTGCCAGGACTGTTTTCTTTCTGTAGATACAGTAATACCCTTGATTTGCTTTTCAAACATAGTCTAGTTTGGATGCTGTTTTTGTGAGCTTTCTAAATCTGAGTGATGAACTAAATAATGGTAAAGTTTATACATCAGAAACTTACTTTGTAGTTTAACCTGCTCTGCACTTTCCACCGGATTTTCCTCTGGCCAAACCGAATAGCGTTCTGGAACAGACAATGAATCAGTGCCATCTCATGTTCAGAAGGCAGAGTTTTTCTGCATCTCCACGGTGCTCTTATGCTGCACATCTTTTTAGTAGAACTCACAAGGCATTTTTACTTAAATAAATTCTTCCATGAATCTACAGAATTGCAACCCTCTCATTTATATCCATTTCTGATAAGAGACTGCAACATACAAATCTCATCACTGTAGTCATTTGCTGAAAATACACCAACTTGATCTCTATATAGTTTTCATAATATAATTTATTTTCCCTTTTGTCTTACAAATATCAGTCCTTTCATCCTCAGATGGTATATTTCCTGTATAGTTTATCCTGTATCCTTTAAAAAGAAACAAAACAAAAAAGCACTACATGTACAAGGGATATTAAATGATTTCCTGCATTTTTTAATTATTCTGTTTAGTTTATTTCTCTAAATAAACTAAATATTTATTTATTTATCTATTTCTCTTCCACCTAGCATATCCTAGGAACCCTAAGACCTGATATCTTAACTCAAGTTAAAATTATGTTTTATAAGTTATTCTATGTAATAGACAGAAATTATATTTTATGGCTGTTAGTTATTAAATAACTTTCAGATATATTCAAATATTTAGTTAAAATGAGTAACAAAATGATGTTTTTTAATTTATGCTAAATATACTTAAAGTGCGCATATATATGTTTTTTGTCAGGCTTAGAACATTGTGCTCTTAGAGTTGCATTGGGTGAACACCACAACAAAAGGTGAATCTCTTTGTAATGGGAAATAACAAATCTTCATCAGCGCATCCACTAGAAAACTATCCTGACTTAGTCTCCTCCTAGAGCCATAGTTGAGTGAGGATTCGTTGAAGCTGCTTCTGTATGATGACATTCCTCACTCACACCACAGAAAGACTGGAGAACAACTAGGTCTTTGTTTACCTTCAGTTTAAGAGAGTGATATTTGGGTAAGATGGAGGGATTTGGATATAATTATTTCGCCCTGTCCTTGCCTTTAAATGCTTGGTTAAGCAACATATACCTTCAGCAGTTAGCCTTGATCAGCTTTTGTAGGCAAATTTTGTTTTTAAATTCTGTTTTTAAGGCAGGGTATTTGAGCATATTTGCTGAACTGTTCATGGACTTGAAAACTTTAAAGTGAGACCATGATGTCTACTTTGTTATATAGCACAGGGCATAGTGTCAATGTTGACATTGTTACACTGTGGTCAAAAAGCTGTGCATTTACTTATAACTGTTCTGTTCTAAATAGTATTGACACAAAAATGACTTTTCTCCAAGCCTATATGTATCTGTCTTTTTTTTTTCTTTAATGTATTAATTCTTATTTGTTAGACATATGGGTTTTTTAATTTTTTTATTTTTTCTCCTTTCCTAAATAAGATGATAATTTAAGTTCTTATTTGTGAGATTTCAAGGTTGCTAAAGCTGTGTCAGCTCAGGAAATTTCACTTATCTGCAGGTGATGATTTCTGTTAAGTTGAATGAGACTATTTTACTATGTTCATGGAATTCTTTTATCTCTGTGCTAAGTACATAGTTCTTCTCTGCCTTTTTTGGGTGAAGAAAATTACAACATGATAAGACAGTGCCATTGTGTCTCATGCAGTGAAGTGTATCTGGAGTTGGTGATTTCGATTAAATAGACATTAATTCTGTATTGTCATACCCACTTTCTGGTTCGTGATGGGAAATCAGAAAATAAGGGCAAAGGTCTTCCCTGACAAAAAACAAAAAACAACAAAAAACAGATTAGTTAATATGGTATGCCTTCCATATACAAATACTTCATTCCACAATGGTAATGAAATCTAAGGCTAAATCAAACCATGTAGTGTGGAAAGGAATTTATGCTTTCCCTGTGAAAATGTCCAGGGAACATATAAGACATGAGTTTTGCTTGGATTAGGTGGTCATTTATAGTATGCATTTCCAAGTACCTTTAACAATGAAGCAATACTGAACATATGTTAAAAATAGATTATCATAAAAAGAATAACTGCTTAGAATATAGATAGGCAGATATTTGTGAAATGTAAATACTGTGGCACTGTTTTCTTATTAGTTTTCTTTTTGCATCAGCAAGGGAGCTCCAGTGGGTGTAAAATACAACTTGTTCCTTTTTCCTTGAGAGCCTTCAAGATATTCTTGAAAGTCTTGGAGATGTTTTGATAAAATACAGCATATCCCACTTAAAGTAAATTTTTGATTGTCAGAATGTCACTGTGAGCTTTACATTTGATATTTAATCCTAAAGCATACTTGTAAGCAGAAGCATCCTAGAAACAACAGTTTCTTCTTAGAAGTACAGCTTTCAAAATGGATGAAACGCACAAAACTGCCTAACATTGTAATTAATGTGCAAATGTGTCCAAAAAATAGAACCATTACATAAAATAAGACTGCATGGTGACTTCATATCATAGAGCAGTATAAACTTCTGCTCTTTATCTAGATCCTTAAATCCCAAGTTCTAAGACAGGTAGGTGACGGCTATTCACTTTTTTTATTTTATATTTGTTCCAGGGCTTTACAGAATGTGTGTGTGATGTTTTGTTACCTTCTGCACAGGACAGAGTAGTAACTGCAACGCTGTATAAGGAATCAGTTTATCTTTCTGTTCCAGAGAGAAACTTTCTCTGCCCATTAAAAACTGCATTTGCGAAGGCAGCTTTTGTTTTTTTCCTGGCAAATCTGTAAGTTCTGACTTTTGCATGCATTTTGATGAACAGACAAGTTCTCTACGTTTCTAATTCTGCTTAGATTCCCAAAACATAGTGGGTTTGGTGTTTTGTGTTTTTTTTTGTTTGTTTGTTTTTTGCCTTTTTGGTTTTGAGATTGTGTATAATTCAGAGCTTGCACACTCCAACATTTTGGATTTTTGGGAATTAATTCAGAGTTTGCATCTCAGGTGTATAAAACCAGATGTTTATCACTGAGCCATTCTTTGTCTTTTTCTTTTTTTTTCCTTAATCTTGAAGGCTGCTAGTCCAGAAAACATTTTGCAGCTACAGTG
This sequence comes from Odontophorus gujanensis, assembly GCA_013399175.1. NCBI lineage: Eukaryota > Metazoa > Chordata > Aves > Galliformes > Odontophoridae > Odontophorus > Odontophorus gujanensis. Next base: position 138,185 of record VXAB01002300.1, read on the forward strand.
TCCCTGCACTTCTGCAAAATGCACTGAACAATTTAAAAAGTGTGGAAATTACTACTGGACTTAATGATATGAATAGAAGGAAGGCTTTCTAAAGGTCAGTGCTGTGCACTTATTTTTCATATTTAAATTTTTTTTTTTTTAAGTTTTAATTCCTTTTAATTTCAGATCATGAATTCTGAGGAACTGCTGGCATTCAAATTACTGGTTTCAAAAGCAAAAGTGTTGCAAGGGCATATAATTTTATGTAGAAAATTTGCAACTGAGTGTAACAAGTCATGTTATTCAGGTTGTAGTTTTCTACATTGTGAGAACTAGGGATAGAAATTTGATGTATTTCCTTTGGGCTCTGCTTTGGTAATACAAATATGTGAACGGAACTGATATATATTGGTGACAACAACAAGCTGTCTGGATTTTTAGATGTGTTTACCCATCAGTAGTAGGGAACGTAGCTTAAAATAGTCCGATTATTCCCAGTATTAGGGATTAATTACTGAAAATTGCTAAAAGCAAAGCAGCATTAGGAAATGTTAAATACACATAAGTGGTTTACTGAAGTGCTTTCTTCAGCAACGAACTGTGATAGCATCAGGACGCGTGTATTTCCTCTTTTCACCTTAGTGGGAGGCTTTCAAACCAAATTATCATGTACAAGGGCCTGGAATGTTCATAGAAACATGAATGAAATAATAGACTTTGACTTGGCACAGCACTAGAATTTGAATTAGTCGCTTTGGCAGAAGAGCTTGGATGACTTTTGTGACCCTTCTGCTGATGCTTTGACATGTCTGATATCTTTCTCAGCCTCATCCTTACCCTGAGCTACCTGTCTCTTAAATTCCCTACTTTGAATTTATCCTAAGGGTGCAGGTAGGAACAAAATAGCAAATCCATGTGATTTATCTTGTAATAGGAAACTTATTTTGATATGATACCAGCTGTCAAACAGAACTGTCACAGAGTTATCAAGCAGTAGGTACAAATTTATTTAAGTTAAGCATGTATATATTTCAAACTAATAATGAAAATTGTGATATCAGAAAGAGAGGAGAAGCTAGAAATTTCTTGGAAATTTCTTGTAATTCTGTTATAAATTACAAAGTTTTAAATTTATACTATTAATACAATTAATATTTAATAATTTCTTTGATGGTGTAGGGGAACTGTTGAATCACAGCCTGAACCACTGATTAGTCACCTGAGGTGAGCATTGAGTCAGCCATGGGGCACAGGTGAAGGTAGTAATACCTGTGTGATTGGAAGGGGTGGAGCCTGGCTCCACCTCTCCCCAGGCCCCATTTAAGGGCTGACTACCACCAGAGAAGGATCTCTTTCTGGAGATCCCTCCCGTGTGGAGTATTCAGCGAGCCTTCTCTATCTAAAGGTGAGCCATCTTACTTTTTGTACCATTCTGTATACCATCTGTACAAATCTATCTAAATATACCATCTCTTACTATTCTTGAAGAGTCACCCTTAAGATCTTTGGCTCTACAGATGTTTTTTTTTTTGCAAATAATATAGTGCATAGTAAAAGTAAAGGGTTTTATAAATTATTTTATTGAAGAATTGTATGCATCTAATATGGATCACTTACAGCACGGAATCAGTCATCTGCAAGATGTGTTGCACTTGATTATACAGATGTAAGATGACTGATGCTTGCAAGAACATATTTGCATTACTATTTTCTACTTGAAAAAAGGAGTAGCTGTCAGACATTGTATGTTTCTATTTATCCACAAACAGTTGGATAAGTTATACTAATTTTTACTGGATGGTAGGAAATAGCTTTTGAGTAAAGTATTTGGAGTCCCCAAGCATCCTCACACTGTTTTCTTCACAAGTAAGTGGCACAAGAAGGTGTTACACAAGAAAGTGTTTTCCTTCCTAACAACAACAACAACAAAAACACAAAAAACCTGCTCCTCACTCAATGATCAGCATGTATAAATGCCACCCCATTAAGCATAAGGGGTACATCTGATGCAGAAGTGATAATGAGTCCTTTGCAGGGCATTTGTTGTGAAAGGAAGAAAATGCTGTGTGTATTCTATATATAAATCCATATTAAATACATACAACATAAGTGCAACATAATTGTCTACCATACATGAGTGCAATTCTGGTAGTTCACTTCATTCAAAGCTATATTTGATAATTAACTTAATAGACATCGTTACGTATGTAATCAGAGTTGAAGTTGCTGGGTCTGATGTCAAGATACTGTGTAGTCAAGGAAAGAAAGTTTATTTAGAAGGAACAGAATTGTTGCTAGATCTCAATTATAATCGATGCAGTGGAGGATTATATAAAGGTACATAAAAATGATTGTCATCCTTCTTTCACCTTTCTCGGTGAGGACTGTGTATTCTTCCATGCCTCAGCACAAATTATTGGAGTCACTGTATCTAAGCTAAATTACATCGTTTGTTGCCTGTGTGAAAGATTAAAAATCACTGTAAAGACTGATCAGGCCTAAAAAAGTCATCCAAGTCTCTCCCATGTGTCAGTCCCAACTAATTCCTGAACAACTGGAAGACTGTAGTTTCTGAGGATTATCATTTCATGTCATTTTCTCTTCTGTCCAGATTCTCCCTAGTTGATTACAATATCTTTAATATACATACATGTGAATCTATGTCAGGTTTGTTTGTTTTCTTTGAGTTAGTTTGCTTAGATTGGTTTTATTTCCCTCTTGAATAATATTTCTATCTGAAGAAGTTCATTGTCTAGAGTCAGTGTGGATTTAAATGATTCAGCAATCATATTTAATATTACTTATGATTTTCCATAAATCTAAGAAATCATAAAACCATGAAAGTGTTCTTAATAAACAACTATTTGTTAGAAATGTTTTTTCACTACATTTAGCCAAAACAAAAACAAACGAAAAAACCCACACTTTTTGTATTCATAAGAGAACTGTGAGATGATAAACTTTCATTTGGACTTTGGACTTAGTTTATCAGCTAATATAATATGGAAATAGAGGTCACATTTATTTCACTTGCAGGAATTACATAGATATTTTATAACATCTGTGGCAGATCAGTTACTAAATACTGAGCAGCTCCAGCTAGAAAGAAAGCCAGTTGTTCATAGTTAAAGCACCTGCTAATCACTAGTTACAATACTAGCTTAGTAGCTGTGACTGTAACATATTGCATTTCTTTGTATCTTTGTGTAGAATCTAACGAAAGCTTTTAGTAGACTTTAAAAGGTTGAACGTAATAGTAGGGCTAGTTCTCCACATAAAGGACAAATGTTTTACTCCAGTGGAGGATGTTTAGTACTATGCAGAACTAGTCTGAGAAGTCCATTTGCCTTGTAAATAGTCTTTGAAATGTTTTCTGTTGTTTTTTGTTAAAAAAAATATTTTCTTCTGGACATTTCTCTACATGGTGTACAGTGACACAGTTGCAGATGAATACTGTCAGCTCACTAAAGGCATTCAGAACCCAGGCATAATTTAGAATTTAGGAAAAACAACTTAACTGCATGGTTCTTGTTTGAAGCCCACAGATTATGAGGCAGCACACTAATTGTTATGACAAGTACTGTTTTTGTGACATTGAAATCTAGCGGCTCTTTCTATTACTAATTCTCAAAAGCATGGAGCCAGCTAATTTAAAAACAACTCTAAGTGCTGTGTGGTAGTTTTTCTGCTTCCTGTGGAAAATGTGGGAATGGATTATTCTACACCATAAAAACCAAATTTACAATAAATGGAGACTTCTGACCACATGCTCTCTGTTCTTCCTGGTCTGGAAACCTCGACTAGAAGCTGATCTGCATTGTGGCTAATCAAGATGGTTTACTTTGCCTCCCTTTTGTCAGCATACAGAAACTCATGTCGGGAAAGCTTTCAGAGGTAATCAATCCAGAAAAAATAGATCAGGACAAGGAAAACATTGTGGATAAATATTTCATTGCATTATATAAGTTTGTTGTTTTAAATAGCAAAACAAACAGCTTAGTCTGTTTTCTGTACATATTTTAATTATTCATTTATTTTGTACAGAGACTGTATGTGTGTTTGGAATGTTTCATGCATAATCTGGGTTCATACAAGTGACCACATCATGTCTGGTAACTGTGCTTCCCAGAATGAAGTGACATGTCATCTCAATGCATTTATGTACTCTGAGTAGGGTATCCCTTTCTGTTAAGAATTATCATGGCTACATGATGCTTTCATTATGTTCCTACCAGTAAACTGCTGGGCGTAAATAAATTCAAAGTGAACTCCAGGCGATTTTTTTTTTTAATAAATCTAAGAGTAATCAAAATCAGTAGCCTCCATACCCTCTCAGTGTAGAATTAGAAACCCAAAGGCAGAATTTTTCTAAGGCATTTTCTATTATATATGCCCAATATCTATCTATTTTAAACTGATCTTTTGTGTAAGCTTTTAATTAAATACTGACACATTCTTTTATTGTTTTTTCCATCAAGTTTGAAAATTATGCGATTATTTGCTTTTATTTACACTAATTGGTCATGAGTTTTAGATTCCTTCTCATGCTCTTTCCCAACCTTCTTGTGAGACTTTTATATTATTACTATATGGGGGAAATTTCTGTATTTCTGTTTTTCTTTCTCATAAATGAGATTTATTCATTTGAGGTTTCTAGCTCTCTCCTCACTTTGTGTCTCTTTTGATCATTTTATATTATAGCTATAGTTATTCTGGACAGGCTAGGATCTCATCTGAATTTGAAAATTGACTCCAACTGTGCAGCTGTACTTGTTTAAAGCATGCATAAAATAGAGACTGTCCTTTTTTTTCCTGGAAGTACATTTCATTTAGTGTTGTTTTGTTGCTAACAAAAAATGTGAAGAAACTCCTTTAGAATTCAAGTATAAAGTTGATATTCTTCTGAACTTACTTTCTACACATAATCATTAAATTCACTTGCTTGTTTGGGAAGTACGTTTGTTTCTAAAAATAATTAAAAATGCTTTAATGGAAAGAGAGGATGATTATAAAAACAACCAACAGAAAAGAAGACCACCAGCAAAAAAATTCCACTCCTCACTCACAGAAGAAGACATATCAAATCTCCATGATAGTTGACCACCAAAAATTCAAACTAAACTCTACTTCATTTATTTATTTATTTATTTATAGCAGCTCAAAACTTTAATTTGTATATTGGGAAGAGATTGAATTATTTATTCTGCTGAAATATTCAAAAGATGATTTTTATCTACTGACATTAAAGGCTATTATGGCTATATTTGTAAGGCTTTGTAAGACTTTTTGTCTGTTGTGTTTTAGGATACCTGTTCAAAAAATAATATTAATGTTAGGTCAGGATAAAGGTATTATTTTAAGTATGAATATAACTGTGGTACGTATGCTTCAAGAAAAATGGTTCTACCTTCTCTAAATGTCTTTGATGCAAATTGTAGGATTTTCTTGTTTTCTGTGGGTTTGAATTGGCACGAGTTCTTTCCATTTATTACAAAGAACTCCTCAACTCTACTTCAGAAACATTCACCTACTTGTTGAGTGAGTAGTAGAAATAGGATTTTAAGATAATAGGGAGAGATCTCCAAATATTTTAATTTTCATAGTACTATGTCACTCAAGAACTTGTAAGAGCTATTCTATTCAGTAACACCATATTTCTGGCTTTACCTGCTTTCATTTCAAGGTGTATGGTCATTTCTCCAGAGTTTCAAACTAATTGTAGAATTCTTCAGATTACCCTCTCTACCTTTCCTTATTTTACCTGTTCTCATGAACTCTACATGATACCAGAATTTCATTTTCAGTTACTATCTGTACTGCTTGTTTCTGTGTTGTGATAGGGGCACTGTATTTTCACATATAACTACTATTTGAGCCAGGGGCTGTTCAGGTTAGTTCCTACTTTCACTAACAGTCCTGTTGTATTGTGTGCAAGTTGGTAAAAAGCAGTGGCACAAGTAGCATCATGTCAACATCGTACCTAAAAATGACTGAAAATCACTCAGCAGTGGCAATCATCATTGTTTTCATGCATCTCCTTAAACTTTTTCTGCAGTAAGTTATGCAGGTGTGTTGAAAAACACAGAAATTGAATGGATTATTTTTTACTGTTAGTCCTAAGAGGAAATTATTTATTTTCCTTTTTTGGTATTCACAGCGTGGGTTGTTGCTGATGGCAGACTCATGAGGAGTGTTGTAAATAATACAAAGAGTAAATCTAGAGGACACTTGCCTGTATTCTGATGTTGTAACTTGATAAACTGTTATCAAGGATAATAAAATTGGGTTTAATTAGGAGGAAATTGGATCATATCAAAAGAACTCTTGAAGACCAATGATTCTGTTTATGAAGCTGCTGGGAAAACCAGCATAGATGGTGCTTTGTTCATAGGATTCTTTCATAAGTTCTGTAAGGACAAGAGTGAGTCTTTTCACACACTGACGAATTGTTGAAACCCAGAGTTTCTAATGAACAGAGTAACTTACACTTTAACTGCTTGAGGAAGATCTGAGAGCTTAAAATTTTCATATTCTCTGTTCCCTTGTCCCTGCCTTTTTGTGAGTTCCCAAACAGCTTTACACTATGCCTAAGTACTTTGATCCTTGGTAATGTTTCATAATTTTATGGTTTTTTTATTACTTTATTAATGAGTCAATCTGAATGTGGGAAGCAAGAATTAAGATTTATTTTTCCCTGCAGAATTAAGGTCTAAGGTCTCCAGGACAATCTTTCAACCCTGTTGCTCAGGGCATGGGGAAGGTTTTGTAGTAGGTACTTCTTTGCCCCTACAGAGCAGGACTTAGCACAAAGCTTGCTGTGATCTCTGAGATGTCCTGAAGAAATGTAGGCAAGCATTGTAATTCCACCAAATCAACTCCTTTACAAATGTTTAGCAAATGTGCTTATGAGGCTTGTGGAATTATTGAAGGAATCATGTATGGTTCTTCATAATAAAAATAAATTAGATTGGGAGACGATTCCTTATTTATTTTTTTTAATTTTAGAAAGGTAATGCAAATCTTTCGTGACTGATTGAGAGGGTAGTGTGGGTAGCACTATCTCTGAAGATTTTGTGTACAAGTGGAATCAAGTAATTGTGGAGAAACTGAACACCTCATCCTTGTTTAATTGAAAACACTCCATCAATACATTAAATCTCTGTAAAATTTACTTTCTTCCCCCTTCCTGCTTTCAGATACAATCAAAACCCAAGAAAACAGAAGCTGTGTATTTTTTAGAGCCATATGTGTATGTTTGGTTACTCTGTGTAATTGCAGAAGCATAGACTGGTTAGTACTGAATTAAAATGTCTATTCTGTCATGTCCTGGTAAATCAGATGAATTAAAAGATCCAAAGGGATTGAAAAATATAGACCACTAAAATTGCAGCAGTCCTAATACTGGAAGTACAAAGTCTGTGAGTATATACACTAAGGCAGTATCATGTGTCATGTATTTGCTGGTGAATTTTTATTTTATTTTATTTTTCATTTTCCTTTTGTGTGGATTTTTTGCTTGTTTGGTTGGTTGGTTTGTTGGTTTGGTTTTGGAAGAGGATGTAGCTGGATGACTCCTTGACTGTACCTGTCAGTTTAAATGTAAACTTCTTGTAAGTATCTGTAAAGATAAATTGTCTGTCCTTGACATCTCGGTACATTTTCCCTTTAAATTTTTGGAGGAAAAAGGATAGGAGGGAGTGACAGGAGAGAACAGAAATGAAAGGGAAGGATGACAGAAGAGGTGATGATATATTTCACAGAGGTTAATTGAGAAACTAGAATTTTTCCTGTTTCCATCCCTGAATTGAAGCATGATTTTGGCTTTGGGCGTCAGCTAATGTTTTGGGCTCCAATATGCTGGAGTCTGTCTCTTGAGAATCATTTTTCTCTAGACACTAGAAATTAAAAGAAGATGTAAAAAATGTTAAAATTCATATTTGTAAGCAGTTTAAAATAGTCTCTCTACTGGCTGACTGTGTGGGTTTAAATTACCCTCTTCTGGATTTTGAATCAGGAAGGTCCTGAATCACACTGCTTTCTTCAAAAAAGCATTGGGTTTGGTTGTGAGTCCATGCCTAGAATTAGCAGTGTGCCCACACAAATAACAGCCTCACTAAGAGTAATAGCCTGCACATAGATTCTTTTAGTATTGAAAAATATTAGATAACTAGCATAACACTAGTGAAGTACATGACAAATTACATTTAATCTCTCATAATCTATAATGCCCGAAGTAGTATATGAACTTGAAGTACTTAAGAGCTTCAGCATTTAGTGAGTTAACTTTATAGGATTTAAACATTTGGTTCCACCTTGCATGAAAATAAAAAATAAAAAATAAAAAAAAAAACACCAAGGGAATAAAAAATACCAACCCCCTGTCTTATGCAAACTTTAAAATTCATATTTGCAGTGATACCAACAAAGAGAAAAAGATTGTCTGAAATAAAAAGTGATTAATTATGTTGATTCTAAAGACTTTGTCAGACTGAGGAGGAGCTGGAAATCCTGCACTTGATACTTAATGATCTAATATTGGTTGTAGTACTATAATTACTTTTGCAATATATATGTAGTAGTATTGCTAGAAAAAGATCTCTATTCCTCTTCCTAGGACCTGCATTACCATGGCAGCTTTGTCTGTTATGCCAATGGGACTGCTCTGAATTTTAAAATATCTGAATTTGGCTGTGGATGAGTAAGCAGATGTAGTATGCAAATACTGTCCTTGTGACTTCAACAGCAGGTTGCAGACAAAGAAGAATTGTGATCAATCACCCAGTCCCAAACCTGCCTCAGGAAATGTTGCTTCTGTATGTTGGCGTTTGACAGATGTGTATCTGATTACTGTGCAATACTACTCAAATGTCATTGAAATTTTCAAGATACAGACATAAGAAGGAACACAAAATGTTAGATAAAGTAGTGCTATTTTATAATATATAGAATAATTGAGAAAGTAATGTGAAACAAGTGCCTATGGTACGTTTAATTTTTTCTTGAAAGTTTGACTTTTCAGATTGTAAAACTTCAACCTGTTATCCATGGAGCAACAGAACAAAACATTTCTTGTATTGGATACACAGAACTTAGAAACCACAGTAGCAAGGGTCCATATCTGACTTTAAATTATACAATCTTCATTTTTCAGGAACTGACTCTGTAGTTTATTTATATCTAGACAAACAATCACAGTAAATCAGCTGCTGGTTTTGTACACCTCTCTACGTCTCCTAATAAATTATTTGGCTGCTGCTCAGACCCTTATCATAATCAAAATAAATTTTCTAAGTCTAAGTAGAGACTTGTCTTGACATGTGGGATAGTTCTGACTTGTAAAATATCACATGGAAGCCTCTAGATTAGCCGTTCTACCTCTTAGGAGCTCAAGATTCCTTTACGATGTCAGCATTCATCTCCATTTTGCACCCTAGAAGTCTCTAAACACAGCAAGCATAAGAAAATGTCTTAGTATTGTCCCTTGAGAATGGGAAAAACTGAAACAGTATTTTCTATCTACATGAAATGGTTTACATTTTAAACACAAAATAAACACTTTTTCTGTGAAGGAGATGTTATAACTCAAAGCTTAACTTTCTGTCACTTGGAAGACAATGCTATTTGTCTTTGGGCTTACCAGAAGCTATGAAGCTGTCTAGTGTTGTGTTTACTCATCCACCTCATCCTCATGTTATTTTTCTAGCTAAATTCACAGAAGAAAATTTTCATTCAGGATATATTTATTTGAATACCAAATAAGAAAAAAGAATTCACATGTACTTTTAGTACTCCTATCGGCCAATGGGCTTAAAATGGTTGGGATAGGAGGGGTGAATCATATTTTTCTCCTTTAAATCTCGACTGAGAAACTTTTGCGGAATAAAGCTGAAGAGTAATTATAATTTGAATAGCAAGGCCTATATTGAAAATGAGAGTACTCTTGCTGTTAGTAGGTTTGATATACATGGATAATTTTTCTTCTAATGGATATTTAGAAGCATGTGATTTCTCCTACCCTCTTAGAGATTGGTGGGAACAAATTATAATAGTAATTTGAATTCATGTTTAGCTTTGCTAAATGCCCTGCATATTTTTTCCATTATTCATCTTTCCCTATCAACCCTTTTCCACTTGGACCAAATGTTTTGTAAAGATCTTTCCTTGCATGCTCTATACATCCTGTTAGTTATTCAATTAATTGATAGGATACAGTTTTAAGTGAAGGAGTCCCAAACAGCACTTACTTTGTGAGATCAGTAGAAGTCGGGGGATTGACATCACATGTTTAGTGAAAAAGTATTCAGGCAGGGTTTTCAAAGCAAACAGGGACAACTCAGAGCCAGCACTCTTTGCACAGTTTTAACTTAAGATATGTAATAACATGATGACCAAAAGAAAGAGAGGCATGAAAGATTACTGGCTTTCTAGGCTGAGGAGGAAGCCTTCCCAAAAGTGGTAAAGTAGTGTTGATGCAGTGAGGGTTGTCTGAAAGAATGGTTATGGCAAATCTGAACTTTTGATGACCTCACTGTAGAGAAGATATTTGATGCCTTTATTTTAAATCATAAACTCTAGAGTATCTAAATTGCTATTGCTAAACAATCTAAACTGACCAAATGTAATATGATAACATGGCAATATGTAAGCTTTATTTCCCATATTGACATACAAATATATTTTTTTCCAGATCGTTTTCAAGCAGCTGCATAGTTGATTTAAATGTGTATAATAGACATGAACTAATCACTTACATTCAGATTTCAGGGCTATAATTTAACAGGAAAAAATCATCTGAAAGAATGCTCTTCCTAGAGTTCGGTAGAAAAAAGTTACAGTAAGCAGGCACCTTGTGGTGGCCTGTAGTTTGTAAGTGCGTTCCAGTAAAAACTGTTTATATAATTGCTGTTTTGTAATAAAATTAATAAGAGCATCTGTTCTCTGAAAAAAGCAAGTAATTTTCATAAACTTTGAAGTCTTTTTTTGCAAGCTTTGAAATAATTCTCTTTTGAGTGAACACATGAAAAATATTTTGATGATCTTGAGCTTTTTTTGGTATGTTTTTACAGAACTCTTGTTATCTGAACATCCTATGTTCATCTTTTCTCTTCTAATTTTGCTTGGTCCAACACAGACAGATGTCCAAGATAATCAAAATATGAAGTGTGTAGTTTTGTATGTCCTTTAGAGTAAACCTCCAGTAAAATCATGGTTAGTTCAGGTTGGGAAAGTACTGTTTTCCTAACAGACTTTTGAATTAAGCTTTTAAGATGGTAAGATATTCAGGTCCATGAGGTTCTCCTTAAGGTGCTCCTTCACTCAAGCATGCGGTACCTTAAAATTATGCATGCATTATTGAATCTTGAGTGGCCTAGGATTCATGCTTGATTTTGTAAATGGGTCTGGGGTTGCCATTACTATTTAACTTTATTTTAACTTTCAGTCTGTATTTTGAATTTTCAAGATCAAGACAAATTTAAGCACAATATCAGATGAGGGAAAGTTATCCTATTCTTAGTTTTACTCGTATTCTGACTAAATAAAAATGTAACACAGTGTGATTGACATGATTTGTGATGCAGATACATACTCCCCTTGTACTTGCACCTTTATGTGAATACAGAAATACTAGAAAAAAAAATGCTCCTGGGTATCCCAAGATATTTCTGAAACATACAGCAGAAAAACAACATTGAGAAGTTAATACTGTCAATGTGCTCTTTCGAGAATTGGCTCATGGTAGGAATGTTTGCTGGAAGGCTCTAAATCTCAGTCTTACTCATCAGCTTATGAAAAATGATGGTATTTTAAAAGCCCAACTGTTGTTTAAAGATATGTAAGGCCAGAAAATCAATTTATGTATCATGATAATTAATGGTAAGTACCAGCAGGCTGGCACTTTGTTGGAACTTCAGTCTTTTTTATGTATGTTAACAACAGCACAGACAGTAATCTCAGGTTAACTTTTTTGATTCAGAAGTTGATTTCCTCAAGTTAGATATCTATAAAAAAACACAGGAAGAGCACCTAACTTCTTCCCAGTTTGTATGACTGTGGAAAATTAATCCAAACAAATAGATTAGTGTTACGCTTCTATCGCAATGAATGTAGTTAATGAATCCGACAATAAGCTGAAGTGCATCTAATCAAATTGAAATAAAATTATTGTTACTAAATGATAGTGTTTATAACCAATTTTTAAATGAGATGACATCAAATATTAATTTAACATAAAATGTGGGCAGAGTATCTCTTGGAGCAAGGTCAAAGATGAAGGTTTTCTGTTTTATTATTCACTCCTGCTAGAAGACTATCACAATTCAATCACTCTTTTGTTTTACTGGTGGCTGGAAATCAATTAGCCCTGGTCAAGTTTGAAGGAAGATGAAATGCTAGCTTTTTATCTCTCTGTTCATGCTTCTTGCAACTAAAAGCATAAAATAGGATTCTGTAAACCTCCATGGATATCTTCTCTAAGACTGCTGTCAGGGTTCTACTATGGCTTTTCACAATTTCAGCTACTCATTTACTCTATCTGTCATAAACAATAATTTTAACTATAACTGTTTTCCTATCTAGGTGATCTGTATGTGTGTGTGTATATATATATAAAATGTATATGCTTTTGATATGGTTCCCTCTTGAAAAATCCAGCATTTTGTTGGAAAAGCAGACATTCAAATCCACTTATAATTCCTCTGCTGAAGTAAAAACCTCCTTCCCACCTCTAGTATCTTGTTCTGAAAACAGGACCAAACTTTGTCGTTACTGGTGCACTAGGGACAGGAATGGTAGATATGTTAATCAGCGCTGTTGAGGTTCAGCATACTTGAACAACAGGGATTTATGGTTGCTCTGATACTACTGAGCATTTATTCTATAGTACATAAATTTAGGGTTATCAATCTCTTCTCTATGGGATCAAAGTTTTAGTTAATTGCACGTGTTTAATTTTTCCATAGATGGTTAAAGCACAACCTAATGAACTCTACAGTTTGGACATTATTTGTTGTCACCGTTCTGGAAGGTCAGACCGCTGGGGCTAGCAATCTCCCCATGCTCGGGCCACTGCCATCACAGACACCAATATGGTTATATAGAAAATGGCAAGATGGTGTTTAATAAGGCACGGCAGCTCCTTGGGTACATATATCTATCATCGTCTACACCCCTAAGCATGCATCATTAATCAATCTCAGAGCAGGGGAGGTCCTGTCCTGTAACATCCCAATGTCCCAGCCACGCCTACTACAACAATTATTGCCAGTGTAATATATTACATAGTCACATTAATACCATCCTATGATAATTCTATACTACTGCCATCAGATACTAAAATATTTTAGTGATATGACTTTCACAAAACTCCATTAAAATATGTTTGTATGCAAATGCAAATTTTACATACAGAAAAGGAAACCACAAAACTCATTTTAAGTAGCTGTGTTCCCTGGTGCCTAACAGGTTTGTGTGTGTGTTGGGGGGGGTGG
>VXAB01002300.1:151669-167028 GCA_013399175.1 Odontophorus gujanensis
GGGGGCGGGGAGGGGGCTTTCTTTGTTGTTGTTTCTTTGTTTTGGTGGTTACTGTTGTTGTTCCTGTTTCTCTTTATCTGCTCTTTCATCTTTGGTGGCATTTGTTGTAATTAGGTGGCAATTCATTTCGGGACACTGCTACTTGAAGTGATCACTCTAAAATCCAATACAGTATGGGCATAAGGATTGAATAGTGCAGAAACAACAGAAGACAAAGGACATTCATGGACGTATAATATTACATAGTAATGTTGAATCAAGGTGGAGGCCATTTATATTTTTAATAATTTATGTGCTAGTCACATTGTCATAGAATAGTCAATGCAACCATGCTGACAGGGAAGAGGGGAACAGGACTGTCAGAGATAGCAGCTATGTCCATGCAGACTTTCTTCTGACTGCAGTGCTGACCTCTAAAAAATCTGCTGTGGGCCAAAGGGAAGAAATGAAAAGCCTTTTCTGACCTGTTTATATATCTTATGCCTATTTAGTAGTAGTTTTACCTAATGTTAGATTTCCATATTGACCAGAAGTGAAAAAGTGATTTAAGTATAATTTATGAATGAATTGAAAATTATCTTATCTGTGATCTCTCATTGAGTGTTCAAGGAATTAATAACCTCAGAAAATAGTTAAACTTCTTCCTTCTGTCAGGTCACGGCACAATCAAATACTCAAAATTGCATGTTTATGTATAAATAACTAATGAAACTTGTAGATAGATGTACTTGTGTATGTATCTGAAATATTACAAGAAACGAATCACCTCAGTGTGTTTCTTTCTTGTGTTTTTGACTGAGGTATTTGAAATCCAGGTATCCTTGCATGTAAAAGGAGCACGCACATGCGTATGTTTATGAAAGAATTGCTGTTTGCAGTTTGTCTAAGGAATATGAATAGATAAAAAAATGTTTGTTTTTTTTTCCCTTTCATTTTATTTCCTGAGTATTTAAACCAGTGAATAATCAAGAAAAATATGAATTCCAGGGACAGTGAGTGAAATTCAGAACCTTCCTTAGTCAATGGGAATTCTTACTGACTTCAGTGAAACCAATATTTTACCTGATGCACTTGATATTCCAACTCTTATGAACATGCAGTGGTATGTCATTAATCATAACAGTATAGAGTTACACTGGTACAAAGTCATACATTAAATTTTGATGTAAAAAGTTATTGTTTTCTCTGTACCCAAGGGAGAACCTAGTGCTAATACTCACACAAAGATGAAATTCAGATGGGGTATTATATTCAAGATAGAAAATATATGGTGATTGCAGCAAGAAGTACTGGTGTTTTCCTTTTTTGAGAGAAATATAGTTACAAGGCACAGTCTAAGCCGGAGCCTAAGAACATTCCCTTGGTGGCTTTACATTTTCTTCAGATGTCCTATGGTTCATCTACCGGCAGTCACTACTTCAAGGTTAAGACACATGGAATACTATATTTGATATTAATATGGATGACGTGGAATAGAAAGTTATTTTAAATTGCCACTGCTCACAGATATGTTGAATCTTTAAAATCAAAACAGTGCACTTTTTTAAAAGAACTCCCTTAATTATATGAAAGCATTTCCTGCTGGTAGCCAAAATATCACAAGTGAATATTAAATAACTTCCAAGTCATCACATCCATTCTTCATCTTCCTTTGCAAATTTTTAATTAGAAAATAGGTATTTTCAGTTTAAGAATACTGCTTAAAATATCGTAGCCTTCCCTGACAGTAATTACTCTATTTCTGATGTTATAGTTATATAAAGCTATTAAAAAAATAAATACATTAAATCCAGGGGATTATACTTTGCAGGCTGAAAATTAATTTCCTGGAGAAATTATTTCTCCTATAAAACTGGGATGGGGAAAGTATACTGGGAATTTAAGAGGAAGTTCTTCTCCATTCAGTTGTAAATACTTAAAGCATTCCATATAGTTTTTATTGCACTCACATATAATTATCTAATTCACCAGAAAAATAGTCAAGACATGCAGAAAATATTAATTGTATTTTTATGTATCATAAAAATGTTAGGGAACTTTTGAACTGTTGCCAAAAGTATGAGCAGACTATGTCAACTTACTCTGAGAAGGCAGATAGGAAATTGTAATTCAGTCTAACTATATGAAACTCTTCAGGGATATATGCAGTAAAATATGACAGAATACTTCCGGTGACTGTTCAGTCAGAAAAAGTAGGTTTGGCTATTAGGCTGTCTCCAGATTTGTCTACAGTTTTTATCGCCCAACCTTTTAAACACATTGCAAAAGTAGCATTTAGGCTGAAGCGCTGAAAATGCTGACACAGCCAGAAGAATGAAACCTGCTGAGTGATTCTACCTTTTTAAAAGGCTATTACATATAATACTCTATATTGAAGGAAAACAGTCTTCATTCTGCTCTACTTTCTTTGTACAGAAATGCGCTGTACCTATTCAAATTACTGTCTCTAGTTTTCATTTTAAATTTAGTTTTTGTCCTGTAGTTTACATATTAGCATTTGTGCTACGAACAGAAAGACTATAGAGATATTATACTAGCCTTCCTTCATTATCAGTGTAGATGAAAGACTCATTCTACTTTTTCTGAGGGCAAAATGCTTTGGCCAGGAGTCTATGGAGAAAGAAGCCAACAGTTAAAACAATTTGAATAGCTGGCAGCAGCGTTTCAGTGTAGCCAGAAAGATACTGAAATGCCATCTAGCAGAAATAATAATAATAAGAAAGATATATTTAAATACCCCAAATAACCATTGGGATGGAAGTGTTGGTTTTTTGTTTTTGTTTTTTAAATATATAAGTAAATATATATACTACTTCTTTCCAGAAGTGTTATTTTTTTAAATAAAAATTGTACATTTTCATGAAATGAAAGCAGAGAAAATCAGACAGAAAAAATCATTTACATTTCTGTCCAGGTGACCCAGACCCTTCAGGATGTGTTTATGTTCGTATACAATTCAACTCTCCCTTGTCATGCAGCAGACAGTTTGTGTATCATGCCACTGTGGGACTGCCACCATAGCTGTGCTCATCCATCAAACTCAGTGGAAGGCCTCTGAGATTTCAAAGTCTGCTAGCTTACATGCAGAACTGGTTTCAGGAGTTTGGTACAGTTCTTAGGTAACGTTATCTTCCTCTCAGCAAAATTGCTTTAAAATGTGCTTTATTATTTACACATCTTTATGGGTGAATATAAGAAGTTAATCAAAGATGTTGCCATGACATTGCCTTCAAAAGTGAATTAGGGTAGTTCCTACAACATGATATCTAGAAACTGCTTCAATTTGTTCATGCTGGAATTATAGGGTGAAAGCTACAGTGTGGTAAAAAAATGTGCTTTTGTCATTTTTCACTAATATTCCACAAGAGACTGTTTTGAAATGTGTTCTTTCTGAGCTGTTGCTTACTTGATGGTTCATTTTTGAGTTGCTCTCTTAAATAGAAAATAGGTAAGATATGCAATTAAAATGAGGACATAAATGGAGATTAATTTAAAGGATGATTATGAGGGGGGTTCTAAATGTAACTATATAAATAAGAAGTCCAAACATAACCCAAAGCATTCATTGGACTGATTGGTAGAAGTAATTTAGCAGTCACCAGAGGAATGACATTGGAATTGTTTTCTTCTGTTATGCAATTTAACCAAATATATGCTAAAGAATTTCAGCTCTATCCACAGTGTCACCCTGACCAACTCCATATTTCATGTATTGCAGGAAAACAGTTTCTCTCAAGGCCTACAACTACATCTGCTGTGTCACTGCAACTGGCTTGAAGAAAACACAATTGTGAGTGTTCAGGCTTTGTTAGAGAAAACCTGATTTTCTATCCCTCATTTAAACTGATATGCTGATAGAAATAGGACAGACTCTGAATAATTTTAATGACTAATTCAACTAATGGTCTAGCAGCTTTGGATTTCTTTCTGTTCTATCACATTATTTCACCACTGCGTGTGCCCGTGCCATCTCCTCTGCAATCCTGGAGATATAATCAGCTTCCCTACATCTCTACCTCGCCCGCTTTATCCCCCTGGAACCACACTATTAGTAAAAGGCGAGAACTTTTTTGCAGCTATTTAATGTCAAAAAGATATTTCCAGTTATATATATATATTAATACTGGAAATAATGAATAATGATCTTTTAATATTTTCTATCTTATTTTTGCCTCTGAATGAGAGGCAAACTTTTAATTAAATCTTCTCAACAGTTATAGACCATACGCATGCTCTGCTGTCTGACAACTCTCCAGCCTTTCCCTCACTGAAGGCAATAATAACACTACTTCCTTTTGCATAACTGTTAGTTGTCTGAAATTTTTAGAGTGCTATTATGCAGGGAATCATCACATAGTACTTCTTAATGTCCTTAAGAAATAAGTCTGGAAAAAAAGGTGCTAGTGATATGCTTTCACTCATATTTTCGTAGCCTATCTCTTATTTATAGAGAGTGATTGATAAACACTCTTCTTTATGGAAACTCTTCTTGATATCTTTCAAAAATTTTAATGTTTGCATCTGCTGGTGATCACAGTAACATTTTCTCAGCTTGCTTTCTGTTTCAGAAAGTACTGAGTTCTATCAAAACAATGAATTTGGCCCAGGACTAGGGAGATGCAAGTTTGAGGATTTTTTTCTCAGGAATCCTTTCCTATACTAGAATACCTCACTGCAGTTACTTTTCCAGTCCAGTTGTACCAGCAGGAAGTCATGAAATTAAGAATCTTCAGGTAAGTGGTGATGACTTTCAATTGCAAATGAGGACAATGACCTAAATTTTGTCATTTTCATTTTTTATTATTCATCTGCTTTGTACTGTGAAAGCCATGTGTAGCCAAGAAACTTCTCAACGGTATGGGTTCTGCTGCCAGAACACACACACACACACATGCACATGCACACACACACATTTTGTTTTACCATCAAGCATTGTTTCTGATTGTATGGGAGTTATCAATAGTTTCTGCAGGAAGTTCCTGCTGACTTTCCACTGAAGACTGCCTAAAAGTGCTTCTACACGTCCTTCTTGTTTGGAAAGTCACTGACATGAATATAATTCCTGTTTTAAGTGCACAATTAAGGTATTGGAAATCTGTTCATTAGAACTCAAATGTTCTAAAGTAAAATTACCGTAGAAAACATATGTGATCGTGCTTTAAAATGTAGGCTAACATTCCTTAAGTGGTTTTCTCAGATCTCCATGAGGACTTATATCCTGCTTTAAAAAAAAAAAAAGTAGGTCAAGAAATGGTGTTGAGACACCTTGTCAAACTTGTGTGGGATTTCTGTTAACTCATGGGATTTTGCTTCAGAATATCAGTGTTGAAATCCTACTTCATTTCACAAATGTATGGCTGTCTGCTGCCATCTGTCTGCTCTGCAATGGCAAGTCAGTAGCGCACCATTAGATCTACATATCAAACTGCAGCTGTTTTGTGTGCTTCTGAAAAGCTGTTAGATTTCTGATGCACTGTTTACCCCATTTCAAAGTGGCTTCTCTTGATCTGCTTTGGCTTGTGATGGAGAAGCAGATTGCAGGGCTGAAAGTTTTGACACATAAATGGATTCAGAATGGTAAATCAGCCCTAAAATCATTAAATAGTTACAGGTTTTATCCTATCTACTTGAAAATCATATGCTCTTGATTCTTAACTATTCTTTTTTCTTTTCCTCTCTACATAATGCTGTGTTTATTTTCTTTATAGAATCCAAGAAGAACGAGCTTAATGTTAACTCTGCTTTCTATCATTCTCACAACAGCTGTGGTAATTGCAATATTCCAATATACTACGCAAGATCTCAAAATGGTAATTCATGCCAAGGATTTTTTCTTACCTCCTTTTCTACACTTTTCTTGCTTTTTTCTCTCCATAAAATCTTCTCAGGTTGAACATTATAGAGTTGGGACCGACCCATTTCCTACCAGTTCTGTATGTTAAAGCCTGTTACATCTCATTATTGTGACGAAGATTGTAAGGGGAGAAAGAAACTGTACATTAATTTCTTAGTTTCTCATAATTTGATGAAACAGGCACTGTAAGTGGTATACATATTAAGATCTGTAATGAAAATGGAATATATTTCAGACCTCCTTGGATGTGGTTTTGTGGATTTGAAGTTATGGTGCATAACCAAGTACACAATCAGTATGAGGGTGGTGAGGCACTGGAACAGGTTGACCAGTGATGTGATTGATGCCCCATCCCTAAAGACTTTCAAGGTGAGGCTGGATAAGACCCTAGGCAAGCTGATCTAGCTGTGGTGTCCTTGTTCATTGCAGGAGAGTTGGACTAGATGGCCTTCAGAGGTGCCTTCCAACTCTTAAGGATTCTATGATTCTATTAAGTACTTTGTATATTAAATGTCACCTCCATTTCACCATGCCACCATTAAGTAATGATCTTATCATTTCACATTAGACAAATTGATAATTTGACAATTGTACGAATTTTCAAATTTGTTCATTTCAAACTATAAATGGTCAATATTCTCTTTAGGTTTTGTTACATAAGACTTTACTGTGTTTTAGTAAATTCAAGTGTTAGACAAAAAAAACAAAGTGCTCTATAGGAAATAACTTTGGTATTTTGCAGGTGAATATTAGAGATTTTTAATTTACATTGCAAATTATTTAATTTTAAAAAATGTTACTCGAAGAGTGAACATTTTCAAAGCTGCTGTAGAAAGTTAACTACAATATGCCCGTTTATTGTCTTTATATCTAAACCCTAGACTATTCCTGCTGATTAAATCAAAGATATGGTATAGCAATAATTAGAAAGAATAATAGTTGCTATTTTTGAAACAGGAAAGCAATGTGACAAACTTTGCCTTTTTTTGTTTGTTTGTTTTTTTTCCACATAGACATTTCATGACAGGGGAACAAATCAAGGAAAAATATCTTTTTTATGAAATGCTGTTTCATTATTATTTAAAAAATACTTCTTACAGACAAACAGCACTGTGCAGTTTACACATATGCAAGAACATTTACAAAACTCTGTGATTAATGTATGATCACTGTTTATATTGGAAAGTGGAGGGATGAAAACAGTATTGTTGGAGCCCAAGAGGAATATGAAGGCAGTAAAACAAGCATCTTTTTCTGAGTTGTTTTCGAGAATATGTGCTGTTAATTGTAATAATATATTGCAAAATTTAATACAGAGACTATTTTCTTTAGTGTCTGGAATTAGTCCTGATCTTAAAAAAGAAGACTGGTCTTCATATAATCTGTCTTCTCTCACAAGATCCTCTTCCCAGGTTAATTCGTGACACATCTAGGGATGTGACAGAAGTATTCCTGCTGTATGAAGCATAATGGAAGAATTACTTTGAGACAAAGGTGGGTAATTGCTTCTTTAGCAGTCTTCTTCCATACGATATTTCAACCTAATCACAAGGTAATGCAGTTAGTTGGAAGTTGGCTTTAAAAATGTACAAGAAAAAAGAAAATTCAGAAATGTCATCTAGAATTTCCAGGATGAAGTTCAGAATATTAAAAATGCTGAGAAATTTTTTCTGAAGTTTTTCATAATTCTGTTATTTATGTCTTAAGAATCTTTTGATTCGTTTATTATGCATAGAAAAAGTTACATTAAAATTCAAACTATAAGAGATTACAAAACAAAGTTCTAACAAATCATCATGCAGTCACTTGACTTTTCTATGACCACAGAGAACCTCTGGATATGGTCTCTTTCAAAAAATTAAGCTTTTTTCTCCAAAAATTATTTATGTTCTTTCTGCAAATGTCATAATAAAAATTGTCAAAATATCTTGCATATTACTTACTTAGAAGAATATCACATAAGCAGGGTAAAATCTAGTTAATGCTGTTACTATTGTGTGTCTTTTTAGTTTTTATTTTTCAAGTAGATCTGTCTGCTTTTTAATAATTTCTCTACAAACCATGTTTATAGAGATTATCCACACTGTGGCTGTGGCTCAGTATGTATGTTTCAGGAAAACCCTGTGGAAGAAACATTTTCTTTCCTAGTTAGTTAGGTTCAGAATACAGTATTACTACCAGGAATGGCTCAAACAGTCACTTGAGGGCCTTCAGTGTTTAAACAGCTGCATAGGCAATTTAACTCAGTATATTTATGTCCATCATGAGATGATTCAATTTCTTTAAGTGGAAAGTGGATGCTACTCAGGCTGAATTGCTGTGGGGGGGAAAGATAAAAAGAGGAAGTTTCATAATTGAAATGTGAAGCTAAATCATATCACTCATTAGAAAAACAAACAAAAAAAAAAAACAAAAAACTTCTTAATCCTATCTTCTGAGACCACTGTGACAAAACTGATGGCTCTGTTTATACTGTTCTTCTGAGCCACTGATAAGAAGTTGTTATACCGTTTTCAGCAGAGTCTGGGGATTTTTCCTCCATTCCAAGTCTTATTTGGTAAATCTGTTGGTAGATTTGCATTCTGCCTGCTTGGTAGATCTTGCAAGTACCACTATATTTAACATCACTAAAAGAAGTCCTCAAGAAGAAATTTTCCAGAATCGGTTCTTGAAATCAGACCACATAACGCATGGAGAAATCCTGATGCCATGACCTTAGTATGAAGGCTCTTGAATCTTTAGCCTTGTCTCAATCTTTCTTCCCCTATTTTTACACGGTCTTCTTTAAAGTAAGTCTCTTGCTTGTGATGTCAGTGAATGTGGCCACATTAGTTGCTCAAAAGCATGTCCTTCCTCAGGATCTGAAAATTTGTTACTACATTTTCATAGGAGCGAGGAATCAGATCAGGAGAAGGAGCTCCAGGGATTGAGATTAAATCATTTAATTTGCTGCTTATATTTTTATTTCCATGCAAATGTTATCTCTGACCAACAGTAGTAATTAAACTAAACATGAAAGCTAACGATCACTAGTTCCCTAACAGCAAAATTAGAAAAGTCAACTTTACTACAATAACACAGGAAATAGGATATATAGGATATACTTGAATAAAAAAATAAAGGAGATAATATTTCTTATATTTCAAGATGTGTTAGCTAAACTACATTTCTTGCTAACAAATATGTATTTGTTAAATAAACATATTTTATTACACAAAACTTAGGAAGATTTTTAATTTTGGTTATCCTTTAGATTCTGAGGAAATTTTAACAAACTGTTTTGTGAAAACATAAATATAGAGTAAAAGTATGCTAGTATGCTTTAATTTAAACTTTCCTGATGAGCACTAAAATGACTGTTAGATAAGGGTGCCCTCTAATGGAGACTGTGGTCATGAAGTCTTTATAAAGTTATTTAGCGTTTGTATGGACTTCATAGACATGATTTTCTTTACAAATCAATATATGTGGACTATGAATAAACTTCAGGAAGATAAATTTAATAAAACATGTAATTCGAAAAGCAGGTACTTTCACCTTCTACATCATATGCTCCTATGAGACAATTAGGTTTGTCTCTCAGTTACAGATGGAAATTGTGCAAATATTATTAGAAATAATGGAGAGAAAACTTAACTTGTAGGTCAAAAAGAGTCTGAATAGTTGAGGAAAGACTTGTGGGTTTTTTTCTTTTTTCTTTTTTCTTTTTTTTATTTTTTTATTTTTGTGGGGTGGGGGGGAATCATCTCTGTCCACATTTATCTTCAATATTAATTCAGAAAAAAAATATCTAAGGTTTATGTCAGAATACAGACATTAATTTCATATATGTAAGGTGGATCCTACTTTTCTACTGTGTGTGTTTTAGGACTGGAAACTGAGCTAAAGGCTTATACTGATGTGGTTTTGAAATGGAGGTGTAGATAAATGATTTTATGCGAAGAAATGCTTTTACCATTTCTTACTAAAAACATATATTATTAAGAATGTATTTTTTGTTTTCTTTCTAATAAAAGTGCTTTTCATGATGATTTTAAACACTGGTAGTATTTTTCATCTATCTATTAGCTTCCCAATCTTTTAATATTCCACACTCATGGGTGTAACTGCATATGTAATATGTTGAAGTGCAGGAGTTTCTTCACATGCACATTTCAATATGAGGTGCCTAGAGAGAAAACATGGTTGGTGGATTGTTGAAAGAAGTGGCATACTGTTAATTCATTACCCATTATACAATTCCTTGTCTTGATGCACTCTTTTCTGTGTAGCCTCTAAGAGCAGAGACAAGTCAGCTTAATGAGACATTTCAGATATTTCTTCTAGATATCTTTGTATATTTATCAGTTTGTTTTTGCTTAAATTTGAGTGGGCTCTTCTGCAGAAAAATTCTTAAATGCAGTTTTTTACTGCTGTTTGCTTTTCTGGTATCTTTAAGTTTGGTCATTTCCTAGTCACTTTCTAGTTCACTAGCAGACTTTGAAAGGTCTTAATACCTCAGTTCTTGTAGTCCCCTAGTTCTGTGGCACAAACCAGATGGCACAAGCTATGGAGAAGAACAAAGAAATCTCAGAGCCAGGAACACATTACCCTCTACTATTCATAGAATCATAGAATCATAGGGGTTGAAAGGGACCTCAAGAGATCATCGAGTCCAACCCCCCTGCCAAAGCAAGTTCCTACACCAGGCTATTAGTAAGCAGTTTGATGCAACAGCACTTGAGAATCAGCTGAAGCTAGTCCTGTTGTATGTAGGGCTGCAGCAGCACCACTTCGTGACATAGCATTTCTTCTTTTACTACTACTACTTACGTACTGAAACTTTCGGCATGGATTACTGACTCAACACCATCAAAAAACAAGCTGCATTGAATTTGATGCTGAATTCTTAGACCACTGTCATAGAACGAGTTCACACACATGAAAATTCTGCTGTAGGGTTCCATGTGAATGACTTATCCTGACAGCATAAGCCACTGCAAAGAAAAGGTAGGAGAAGATTGACGATATAACGCCAGAAAGGAACATCTAATCAAACAATGTTATTAGTAAAGGCATGACTTTAGAAGGATAGGGGTAGCTGTTGACTAAGAGGAAGTTAAAATAAGTATGCATTAAGAAGCTCCAATGATAAAGTTGTTTCTGACTGTTGATAAGCATTGGGAATGATGCTGATCTTGGTTTACTGCAGAGGCACCAGTAAAGCAGTTCCTTAGACAGCGATATTTCATGACTGACATTAACAAGGACTGCTGGAGAACAGAAGAAAATTTTCATTTTGCATCTATCCAGTCCTTAGGAGGAAACAGGCCATTAATGCAAGCACTGTGACTTTAACATGGCTTGCTGCCAAGTTGGAAAATGATGCAGGAGACTAGACCTTTTGAAGCCTATTATGAAGTGTCTCATTTTTCATCATGTCCATGAATGAAAAGTTAGAACAGTAATGCAATATATGGTAATACTATTATTTGGCAGCAGGCTTGGGCAAAGTGCAAGTTTGTTCTGTACTTGAAGATGATCTACTGTAAGTAGGAAAGTAGTTAAGACTGACTGACAAGGTCAACATTTCTTCACTAACTTTTGGAGAAAACACACTGTGTCTAGTTACAAACAATAGCAGTTGCCATTTGGTTATTACTTTAATTTGCCTCATTTACATCAAGATAGGTACTAGAAATTTCTTTCCCACAGGATCACAGAATTGCAGGGGTAGGAGGGGACCTCTGGAGATCATTTAGCCCAAGTCTTCTGCTAAAGGAGGTTTCCTACTGGTAGTTACAAAAGGTTCCTATATGTTTATATTGAGCATGTTTGTACCCACCCTTTACTTCTTAAATGGTGGACCTAAAGCAAGTTGTGCATTGCAGTATGCATAGGATTGTGAGATTATAAGATGTCTGATCAATGTATTTTTCAGGTGGTACTCTGCACTGGTGCAACCTTATACTGAGTATGGTATAGGTTGCAGAGGAAGTGACAGAGTAAAAAGCAGCTGACCCCTTCATTTATGGCAATGCTGAGAAGCAAGGCAGGGGGAAGCAAGGAAGGACTAGAAACTGTTGAATTTCTTCTCTCTATCAAGTGAATAATATTCACTGGCCACATTACTAAATGATCTCTTCTCCACTAAAGACTCATTGAAAAGTTACATGAGAACTTGGTGCATTCCTTGGATGCTATCACTTGAGAAACTTGCAGTTTCTTCTCCAACATTTCTTTCTTTATAATTGTTTCTTTTGTTATCTCATTGTCATTTATCCAATGAACAGTAAAAAGAAAAAAATGCATGAAAATATACATTTATAAGGAGCTTGTCTTACCACTGTGTTCTTGTCAGTCAAGCTTTTCTGTTGTGATTCTAATGCATGCGTACTGTGCAAATTTAAACATTCTCAATGTGTGACATAACGCACATCTATTCTTACCCATCATTTTTCATCATTTACATTAGAGAGAAGCCTCATCCTACCTCCTCTGTCACAACTGCCCTTCGAAGATGTGAATACTGTTGTAAGAGCAGCTGTTTTTTGAACTGCCTGTGCAGTGTGTGCGAACAGGTGAGTCCACTGTTGCCAGATTACCTTCTCCATCTACGGACATACATTACTAAGACAACTGGGCTGGCATCTGAGCTTTCTTCACCCTAAAAGTGTAGCCATAAACACCCCAGAGCAGAATCTGCTTGATGTAAAGCCTCTCCCAAAAATAACTTGACATCATTAGAGACAAATTCTTGGGCCAACTGCTCTGGTAGATAATAAAAGCCCCTAAACATAGACAGCCTTGTTTTTCCATTCATATTTTCTGCTACTTTGCTAACTTAAAATTCTCTTTGTTTTCTGTTGATTTACACATGGTGTTTTTTGATATTTAGAAGCTATAATTACGCTCTTTCTAGGGTACAATGGAGGCTTCTGATTTCCAGGCTACACCTCCTTGGCCAATGATATTTTGATGGACTCTTCAACAAGTTAACTTGTTCTTTCTAAAAGGGGAATTCAGAGAGAAATCTAACATGGACTTCTTTGTACCTAGAGAGAGATTCATCAAGAGAACTCAGAAGTCTGTAGTTACAAGGACAAAACTGGAATTTAAGAAGCAACAAAGAGCTGAAGGATGTGTTTAAAACATGATCCAAGGTAACACATTATCTGTGTACGTTGGGGTACCTTCTGTTGTGTGTCTGGGCACTGCAGAAAGTTAATAAGTGTCACTGGGAAACACTATGTTTCTTAGATGGTAATGCAGTGGTACTGCTGTGTTGGTGGAGCCTCACCCTGAGCACTGCCTGCAGTTTTGGGCACCACTATATGAGAAGGACAAAAACCTACTAGATAGCACCCAAAGGATGACTGCAAAGATGGTGAAGAGTCTAGAGGGTAAACTGTGTGTGGAGTGGCTGAGGTCCCTGGGTTTGTTAAGCCCAGAGTGGGCTGAAAGGAGGCCTCATGGTGGCTGCAGCTCCTCACAGGAGCAGAAGCGCAGCACTGTGCTCTGCTCTCTGGTGACAGACAGGGCCTGAGGGAATGGCATGAAGCTGTGTCAGGCAAGGGGCAGCTGGGAGTTAGGAAAATGTTCTTCACCAGAGGGTGGTGGGCATGCAGCAGCTGCCCAGGGCTATGGACACGGCCCCGAGATGCTGGGGATTGTTTGGACAATGCTATCAGTAATATGGTTTGATTTTTGAGTGGTCATGTGTGTGGCTGGGACTCAAAAGTCTTTTTGGGTCCGTTCCAACTTGGGATGTTCTATGATTCCAGTAAATGTACTGATTAGGAAGTAATACCCATGTTGAACACTGGGAGGAGCTACGACTCTGACTATTACAACTTACTCTTCAGAAACAGCTTTATTGTTGCATCTGATAAAGCCTGTCACATAGTGATTAGCTATTCCAGTTAGAATACTTTCTGGTATAAAAACACCACGTCCACGTGGGAACACTTTTGAATGGCCTGTTTCAATGTAATGCAACGAATTACTTATTTTAGTTTTCTGTATTCTAAGGAAATACATTGGTTCTAAAAAGTGCAGTAATTTTTAAAAGCACTGCCACTATTAGCCAACTCCATAATCATCCCTATCTGGAATATCAGGCTTGTCCTGCCTCAAAGACAAACATGACTATTTTGGAGGCTCTGTGGGGCTGAGGAGTGGGTATCAAATCCAGCAAAACCTGGAGAAATGCCCAAGTATGCTAGAGAAACACAGGACCCATTATCCATGCTCAAATGGTACAAGTGAAGAGGACCGTACTCTTTTAGCAGCTCTTTCCTTCCCATTGTCTTACGCCCATAATTGATCAGAAACAAGTAAATATGAGTGCAGAAAACAGATCACATCTGAATGTTTTCAAACGTACTTTTGTGGTGTTATGTATTTTGATAGCTTCTAAGAAATCTATTTCCAAAGAGATCTATTTCTAAAGCAGGTGAAGATAGCTACTGCTATTACCTGGATTATTACTCTGTTGTGAAAGGTGAATGCAGAACTTGAACTCTCTGACATAAAAGACATGTTATGTTGCCCTTGCGTGCACCGAGATAGCAGAGATTTCAAGATATTTCCAGTGTCTTCTGGTGGATTTAGCTTACGAGCAGTTTGTCTACCACCACAGATAAAAACAACAGCCTTAACTAAGCTATGCAGCCTTCCAGAGAGTTCCTGAGAGCATTACAGGGGCAGTAAGCGCAGTGCACGCAGGTCATGGCAGGAAGCCTTCAGAAACACAAGCCGTGATGTTGAATGTGCCACGGAGCTCAGGTGGGTGAATTAAATGAGTGCTCTGTTGTGGCTTTGGTTGTAGCTATCATCTGGGCTTTAGAAGCACGTTTGCAGAACTGGAGCTCTAGGTCTCAGAGCCCCGTGCTGTCCAGACGCCCACGTTCCCTGTAAGGACCCGCAGTGCCCGGCACCGCCCTGCGCCGCCCCAGCACAGCGCCCCCCGCCCGGAGCAGCGCCCAGCTGCGGGGCTGGCTTCCCGCCGCGTGCTCCGACTGAGGGGGGCACGGCCGCCCCCTTCCCACGGCACCCCGAGGCTTTCGATATCTCCTAGCCTCCCCGGTGACGCTTCCCCCGTCCTCCTCGGGCGGAACCGGCCCTCCCCTCGGGCCCCGCCCGGTACTTGGCCTCCGCCAGGGGGCGCGGCGGCGGCGGGCTCGGCGCTCCCCTCCTGAGGCGGGGCGGGGCGGGGCGGGGCTCCGCGGGGCTGCGGCGCGGAGCTGAGGGCTCGAGGCGCGGCACGGGGTGACGGCGCTGCGCTGA
The DNA here is from genome assembly GCA_013399175.1 of Odontophorus gujanensis. Lineage (NCBI taxonomy): Eukaryota > Metazoa > Chordata > Aves > Galliformes > Odontophoridae > Odontophorus > Odontophorus gujanensis. Next base: position 166,791 of record VXAB01002300.1, read on the forward strand.
GGACGAGCACCTACCTGTGGCATGGGAGAAGTGAGTGAGTAGCTGCTTTCCCGGCTGCTGTGCGGGCTTTCGTGTGGACTTTGCTCTTTCGGTGCTGCTCGCGAGCTCATGGCCCTCTCCCATCTCTGCGGTGAGGGCGACTAGACGCTGTTCCCTGTCTCCTTAATATTCAGCTCTTTCTTCTTCTTTCTTTCTCTTCCTTCCCTTCTTTCACCCCCTTCCCCATTTTTTTTTTTTT
>VXAB01002300.1:167053-180826 GCA_013399175.1 Odontophorus gujanensis
TTTTTTAATATTATTTGTCATAAGCCTTTGGGGAGCTGTTTTACTCGCATATATCATGGTTCCTTCAGTCACCAGTTTGTTAAATTCAACCCCTATGCACGCACCTAGCAGAAAAACCCCAGCTCAGCCCACACCACCCCTGAGCACCTGCTCGGTGTCTCCGAGGCCGCACAGCACGTACATGCCTCTTAATCATCCATGAGAGATGGGTGATGTGGAGATGGAACTGGGTGAGCTCTGGCGGGAGGATTTTGCTGTCTGCTCTCATGTTCCCCTGGTTGCTAAGCAGTAGTGACCACATTTGTGGGAAGATCGAAGAAGTGCATGGTGGACAGGGAGCAACAGGAAAAGCTACAAAGAGCAACAGCGTGTTGCCGCATCTGGCAACCTTAATGGTAGAGAGTTCACATGGAAAATCAGAACCTGAGGCATTCCCTGCTTTTAAGCACTGTGTTACTTTAAACTTTTGGTGTCCCACCTTGTGCTGCAGAGAGAGAAAGGTGTTTTTGTTTCCCTGAGTTGTTTTCTTGTTACTTCTGCAGAAGTGGTAGTGGTGCAGAAACGCACGGTGCTTTCCACACAAAAGGTACTGCTTCGACCTCAATGTCTTGTTAAGAAAACGAACATGGGAACAGCTCTTACAGCATGTGATTGTTGAGCAAAAAGTCAGGCAGGGGAAAGATTTTTCATCTGGAAAATAACTGCCAGTACGTTTCTCCCCTGTGTACATACACACATCTATATAATGTGTCTTTGTTACCAACATGTGTTGTTCCTGGGATACATTAAAAACACTTTTAATCTGTGGGCAGTGCAAAAAGTGAAGTTGAGTAGTGGAAGTCAGAATTGTGGTTCTTATTCCAGTGGAGCTTGTTTAGAGCAAATATGTACACATGAGAGTCAGGAATATAAAGAAAAAATACTTTGTAAGATGAATTAATGTAACGATGTATTTATCATCTGATATATAGCAAAACAGCACTATTATGATGTGGTTTTTCATATAGAATGACAGACAATTTTGACATTGCCATTCTTGTGTCAGTACTGGGTGGCAAGTGTCCTCTTGCTTCTATTTGCACTGAAAATCTACTTTTTATTACAATCTGCTCAGCTGTGTTGTTGTTCAACAAGCTGTTGGATACAAAAGTAACCATCCTTTGTGTTGGCTTCAAGGCTCCTTGGTGGTCCTGATGGGAAAGGGTGTGTCAGGATGCAGAGGCAGAGCCCAGCCATGGCATCATGCTTGGATCCTTGGGGCAGATGGAGACAGGCACTGCGTGCTGCCTGGATGCCCAGTGTCAGGCTGGCTGTCAGATAAGCAGAGTGGTTTCAAGTCATTGGAGCCATGCTCTGTCTCTTTCACCTATGGATGTTAGGAATTTAAGAAAATAATTTCACCTAGGCTTTTGTTTTTACTACTTTCTTATGTATTTTTAAAAATATTGTGGACTTGCGATCTTTTGAAGAGATGTATGAAGTTTTTATGAATGTCAGTTTATGAAAATGCAAGATTTGAAGGAGGTTAATGCGTTCATAAATATTTTTGTATTATTCCTAAGAAACACAAAAGCAAGAGTTTCCCTTTTCATTCGCAAAACATAATTTAATGTTTGTAGCTGAAGTTCAGCAGAGAGAAATGGAAATTAGTTAAATGGTTTGTATTGATTTTTAATGACGCTCATTAAAAGAAATGCAAAGTGTAGATAAATAGTACGGGACGTGAACAAATCACTGGGCTTCTAAATCGATTTTGTTGATCTCAGGCTTTATTACCAGCAGACAGTATTGATATGGACATTTTCTTCTTCAGTATTTTATTTTAAAACTCTTTTGTTTGAGGGAAAGAGGAATCTTTGATGTAGTGTGGAAAAGATGGTAAACATGATGCTTTTTTACAGGAAAACATTTATTATTAAAACATCATTACTACTACTAAGTAGTGATAGCATGGAGAGGACATTCTGCTTTATTCCAGTGCAAGGAAGTGTCATATGCCTGGGCTCAATCCTTTAAGCACGTGTCCTCCTTTAATTTTTTACTGGAACATTAAGTTGGATGCCTAGTAAGACAGTGTGTCCTTTGGGATTGTATACGTGCAGAATACACAGGGTGGAGGCTGGTATAATTTAATTTTCAAAAGCAGTTTTCTATTCTGTTGAAGTAAATTATAAGCTCAGCCCCTGGATGAGGCCATATTTATCAATAATAATCAGAGATGTCATGTTCCTTAGGGAGAGTTGAGTCATTCTCAGTGTTGAACATTTCGACCAGAACAACCACTCAAGACCAGGAGTAAAATTCCATTAATTATGTGGCTTCTCTTGTTAAGGTTTTTGTCACTGTTAATTATTTTACTTCCAGGTAGGAGATAAACCCTTCCTTGCATTTCTAACTACAGGTTGGTTATTCCTATGCTATGTAATAAGTTCACTAGAGTATCTTAGAATATTAGGAGGATTCCACTGTAGAAATTGAACAGCAGTGCAGAAGTTTAAGGAAAAAACTAAACCATCTTGTGTGTTGTTGTTGCATTCTGGAAAAAACAAACAAACAAACAAACAAAAAAAACAACCCGGTGGAACTTTGAATGTATTTTGATAAGTGTAATACAGTTATTTCAAAAGAGATTCTGTCCAAATTGGAGTTATTGGTTGAGTGAAATTTTCTTGCCTGGAGTTCAACAAGTTAAATAAGGGAAAAACAACAAAATCTGTAGGAGTAAATGCACTTGTGTGACATATTTCTGATAAATTTTAAATGTCAGTGCCTTGTTCATCTCCACTTTCAGTTGGTCCTCTTGGCTTATCATTCTGTTGTTGAGGTTATTGAAGTGTAGATCTGTTTTATTTTTTCATTAGCCTGAAGCAGTGTCTTTTGAAGAAGATGTTTTTGAAATGTTACCCTGAACTTTTGGATATAAAATTCTTGTTTAAAATTTCTCAGAGAGATTGACCTGACTTGTGGAGAGGCACAAAGCATCTATTTATGCTCTCACAGCGGTGTCTGCTTTTGTGGGTGTGCTGGAGACGTATTCCCTGAGAGCAGTTCTCTGCATGCAGGGGCATACAGTGCCCCTGGGTGGGGCAGTATGGATATGGGAACTGGTGCTACTGCCCTATATCTTTGCCTGGATAAATGTCCAGTACTGTTGACAATGCACCCAAAGCAGCATGTAACTTCTGAGAGCTTTTGCCTTTTCTGTAGGTAGAGACCACCAAGTCTTGCTTCTTGAGATAGTATCATCTCCGTATTTGATTCACCATTTGGTTTTGTGTCTGAACAACCCTAATTTACCATGTTGATGTTCTAGGTGTGGAAGTGAGAACACAGTAAATTGGGACAGTATTAAGGAGAAGAAAAAAAAATAGTAGACTGCATCTTGTGACCCACTTAGATCTTACTCTAAGGTGCTAGTAATTCCGTGCTGTTACAGATACTGATTTGTGTTCTGCAGTACAGTTGCAAAGTTTTTTTTATTGTGTGCTTTAAGTATGCTGTTTGAAATCTGTCTGTGTTCATAAATGTACGTACAGCATCCTTGGGAAGTGTTTTGCCTAAATTTTTTTCATGTGTAAATAATTTTCGTATCAGCACAGGCTGTAGCAGGTTCTGTAAGGCTGTGTCCTCTCCTTCCTACTGCCTTTAAAGGGTTTCTCTTCTTTCCATTAGCAATTTTAGAGCACCTCACCCCTCATTTTCTTCTCATAGCCACCCCTGTGTCTCCAGCTCTTCCTCCTCACTCACACACTGCTGCCTGCACCCACATTTGGTGCCTGCCCTCCTGGGCTGTTAGACAACATTGTGCTGACAGTTGACCACGTGTGTAGAAGAAATATTTGTTATTTGATCAGATAGCAGCCAGGAAGGATGTTTTTGTTTCTAGTACCCAAATGCTTCATTAGCATGTGTACATTTGTTGGCTGTCTGGCTCTGTTAAGTAGCGCACAAACCCTTTATAATAGTGAGAAATGTATCTTCTGGGATTCTTCTGGCCAGCCAGCAGGAAATGTTTGACTTGGAGGTCAGCCAGCTAGTACAGAGTTAGGCTTCTTTGCCCTAAATCCATCTGTGGCTCCCCTGGTACTGAGTGCCCAGGAGCTATATGTTTCCTTCTCCCTGAGGCCAAGGATCCTGCTCAGCTCCTGTGTCTTTATCCCCCTTCTAGCTGGGAGCTCTTCTTTTCAGCAAGGTCTATAGTCAAGCAGGAAAACTCAGAAGAATTGAAATAAACTTAGTAATTTGCAGACATACAGTATATTCAGGATTTTAAATGTATAAATAAAATTAATGGAGGCAGAGGAACACACCACGTGTTGTGTATCTGCGACATGTATAAATGCTCTGCAGCATTTTATTGTAAAACATCTCATTTGTTGCAAGTTTAACTGGACTTATTTTGTGATTTACAGGATGTGTTAAATTTTTTTTTCTTCCTAACTTGATAGTCAGGGTGAAGGATAGAGTCATTATCCAGGAGCTTAAATTCCTGGTTAGAATACTTCTTGTCTTGGTTATCTTTAAATATTTACAGGTCAGCTGAGAAAAGAGGAAGCAGAGGAAGGCTCTGAAGACAGTCAGTGAAGTGATCCATTTTGATGAAAATCTTGTGTAGAGTCATTGCTTAGGTATGAATGGATATAGGAGTAATGGTGGGGAAGAAAGAACTTCATATTTAGAGTTACCTCACATTAAGGGGCCATGAAGGTGACTGGCTTCCTTGCCAATCCATCATAACCTGACAGATCTGTATTTAGATATCACAAGATTTAGAGAGTCAGAAGGAACTGGTCCAGGAACACGACCATTTACTGCTTAAGAGAGAGCAATTTTCATGCTCTGAAATACTTTTCTTCTCTCTATCCCAGCAAAAATAGGATTTATTTTCCGTTACAGTACTTTTGTTTTTGTTAGGGTGATGGTAGTGATGACTTGTGAGCTGCTGTTGATCTCTGGGTGGTCTTGGAGAACATTAGATAGTGGTTTGCTTCACCTGTGTCTGCAGCCTGCTGGATTCAGAGTTCTAGGTTAAGGCAGGCTGCATTTCTTCTGTAGCCTGTGCGTGAGATTTCAAAGGATGTATCTACATGAATTAATGAACCAGTGTGTTAGTTTTGAGTGAACGAGTGGGTTTCTCTGGCATGTTACAATGCAGTGAGATCATTAAAGCTACATTTTCTTTTCAGGAGCTTTTGTGTTTAGAGGACCATGCTGTTTCCAGTTTTTTCTAGGGTTCCATGCTGGTTTATGTAGCGCAGTGTTCCCAGAATTCAAATTTAGCACTGCTGTTGTGGTTAACCTGTCAGGCTACTAGGCACCACACTGCTGTTTGCTAATTCTGCTCCACAGTGGGATGAAGGAGAGAACTGAAAAAGGTAAAAGTGCAAAAAACTATTACTACTCATAGACTGAGATAAAGACGGTTTAGTAAGAAAGAATGGGGGAAAAGAATGGAAAAGAAAGAATAAAAGCCAACAAACAAGTGATGCACAATGCAATTGCTTACCATCAGCCAACGAGTGCCCAGCTAATCCCTGAGCAAAGGCAGCTCCCAGCACCTTGGCCAGCTTCCTTAGTTTTGTTGCTGGCTGAGCCACTATAAGGTATGGGATACCATTTTGGGCAGTTTGGGTTAGTGTCCCGGTCGTGTCCCCTTCCAGCTCCTTGTGCACCGTCAGCCTCCCCCCTGGCAGGACAGTGTGATATGAAGTGCAGGCCTTCACTTAGTGCAGTCTGAAACATCGGTGCATTAACAACAGTGTTCTTGCCCTAAATCCAAAACAGGGAACAATACCAGCTGCCGGGAAGAATGTTAACTCTGTCCCAGCTGACAGCAGGAAACCCAGCAAGGTCATTTAGGGAATAATAGGCTTGATCTTTTATACCACATTGTTCAAGAAAAATATATTATTTAATTTACATTTGAATTCAATAACTGTAACTCCTAGAATTTTACTTGTTTTGCTTGTGGGTAACTGTTGTCATTTTTTAGAAGGGTTTACTCTATTTTCACAAGTTAAAAAGATTGAATTGCTTTTTATAAAAAGCAAAATATCAGCTTACTCTCAAATTTCTCAGTTGTGACCCAGTACTTCACTGATACCATGACCTCAGTTTCAGCTGGGAAAAGACGTTTCAGATTTAGTGACACCTAGGTTACAGATTAAGTAAAATCAATGAGAATTGTAAAATTTGTTGGTCTTTATATCCTTTAAAAACTTAAATCTACTGTACATCTTTCAAGTGATGTATGAGTATACAAGTCAGTTTTTTTTCTTTACTTTGTAAGATGATAGCTATTGTTTAGATGTGATCTAAAGCTTTGATGGGGTAGATACTCTTAGTTGATACTTAATGATGTTTCAGAGATGATATTTAAAGATATTTTGTAGCAGTTTCTGCGACTTAAAAAAGATTGTTTTGATAATTAGATGTATTGAATTGAATGGAAGTCCATTTACCTGGAACACAAAATAGCCATGATCACTTATTTGGTAATTCTTTCCTGTGCTCTCCTTCCATCTCCCAGTCGCTAGAGGCATATTTTATTTTCATCTTATTGTGTCGTCCTTTCACGGAATTCAAACAGAATTCTGTACTTCCATGCAGTGGTAATGTACTTCATCGATGAAATGGGATAGAGTATTGCCTTCCAGAGATTGTACTGCACTGAGCAGATGCTGTATTTGTGACAGTATACAATCACTATCAAAGTATATGCATTCTTTTATTACTAATCCATCATAGTGCTTTTCTATTTAGGCATGAGAGTTTGTCAAGGAGCTACAAAACTGAGTGCCTCTTGTTTTTTGCTGTGGGAAGTTTATTTAACTTTCACTGAAGTCTTCAGATGGCCCCTTTTTCATGAAGCTCCGTCTTTAATCAAAACAGAGTTCTGAAATTACCCTGACCTTGTGCTTTTCATTCTTATTGCTATGTGGACCATACCCTTTCAGAAATACTGCTTTTCTACACTGATGTGAGTTAGATCTTTTTATGCACTTTCTACAGTGTAACGCTTTACATACTTTTCCTGTTTTGTTTTTTTTTTTTTTTAGTTGAGTGTAGGACCAAAGGGCCAGTAACCTGAAGGCAGAAATAACTGGCTAGCGATGTGAGACACAGCCCTCTCACTTTTGGAGAAATGGGTCAAATGACTATCTTGTCCTTTGTAAGTTATTTAAGAGATGTAGATGTCTTTACTGGCAAGTGAGGATTGTGTGCTTTTAAGTATCTTTTAGAAACAGATAAGTGCTTAATTTTGGGGATTGAAAAATGTAATTGATTTTCTAAGAGTGATACTTCACATTGTTTGGGGTGGATTTTTAATGCTTTTCCTTCTAGTTTCTTCTGTAGTGTCATTTTTCTGGTACTCCCCTAAAAATTGTAACATTCTGTTCGTGCCGATTCTTTACTTACAATTTTAGAATGCTGAGAATGAATTTGAAGATATTCAGAAGCGTTTTTTTCTTAAGTTCATAGTTATGTTATTTTGCTAAGCTATGAAGTATACACATCTAAGAGATTCAAGGAAGTGAGGGGAAAAGAATTCAGGCACAGACTAATAGACTATTCCTTTCTCCTGATGAGTACTTCATTAAATTATTTATTCCTATTGTAAGACTGGGGAGGAAGGAACATGGAAGATTTTGCAAATGAGTGTCATTCCACAGTGGTGATGAAGTGCAGTGGATCTGGTGGTCTGGTCTGAAATTGCTGCTTTCTTTTTGTCTGAAAAAGAGGGCAGTGAATTACACTAAAAAAAAATAATCAAAAACCAAACAAAAAATGAAACATTGTGCTCTGTATTCTGTTGTGAGGTTTTTTTTGTTTGTTTTTTTTAATAAATGTTTTTAATGAAAGTCTTACAGTTCTGTTATAATTATATTGTGGTTGTGCAATTTAATGGCTGCTTCCTGCATATTTTCAGCAAATGCATAGAAGCTGCTCATTCAGAGCTGTTACCTTGCTCTGGGTTCTTGCATGAAGTCATTTGCTGTGAGTTACAGCTGACCTCATCAGATTTCTATTTTATTTTTCCATTGGAGGTTGTGATGAACACTCAGACCTGGCTACTCTTACTTTTCCTTTGGAGGTCCACATTACCAAATTATGGCTTTCATCAGTTTATCTATAATCTTTTACGAACATAAATTCTCAGAATGATGCTAGGTGCACAAGTGTGCTTCTTTAGAAGGATTGTGAACCTCTGAGTTCATGTCAGGGAAAATTGGTGATTCCAAGCAAATAGGTTCTGTGATTTCTGAGTAAAAAAGATTGCCAGACACTTCTTCTGTGGCTTTTCTCTTCCAGCAAATGGCACACCCTGATAATGCAGTGTAAACTAGGTGATTTTTTTTTTATATGCAGCTAATGCAATGATTGCAAATATATATATATTTTCTTTCAGAAATTATCAAGTTTAAGGTCAGTAAATCAACTTTTTCTCCTTAGTCGCAGTCATTTAATTACAAGGTGAAGCATGTTTGGGAAAACATGGTCGTTTTCATAAGAATATGAGGTGAAAATATATATATATATATATGTATTTTTTGTTTTGTCAGTGACCAGAAGAGTGAATTGCAGAACAGCACTGCATTTATCATCGCCTGCAGCTTTTGATGAAATAGCTCATAGAAATAATCCTTTTATCATTACCCTTCTTATAGTTAATTGTTGAAAGTTTTGTTTCTCATTACCCATAGAAGGAAAATCCTTTAACTTAGACTTTGAACCGTGTAAATTGGTTGCTTGATAGAGTTCCCTGGTCTTCTAATAGTAGTTAATGCTTTGTTAGTAACTATAAGCATTTATGTATCTATCAACCTCCCAGTTCTGTAGATGTCTTTTATTACTGCCTCTAATTCATACATCAGTTGGCAGCTTATATCAGTCTCTGCATCCTTTGCTTTAAAACCCTTAATTTAAGTGTGAAGAACAAAATATTTTTAGTGATAAGCAAATAATTGTAAAATTAAATTATTAAATTACTTCTTCAGATTTGCATTTCCTTTTTCACTCAGCAGATTCTGTTGTTTCATTATAGATAATACTTCCATATCTATTTGTTTATTAATCCTTCCCTGCATGCTCTAGGGTACCATAACTTTGGGGTTTTGTTTTAAAATAACTTAAGCTTGTTTTGTGTTGGCTGTGATTGTTGCTTATATAGGGACTTGAAGAGAGAAACAGTTTTTCAAAAAGGAAGTAAATAGGAAAAATAAGTTAAAACATGAGATATTTCCAGCTACAAAGTCTTCTGATGTATAGGGTTTGTATGGTTTTCTGTATTATAGGAAGGTTTTCTGTTATATACCTGCCAGATGGATGCACTTTTAGGTAAACATTTCATTGTCAATCTGTTCAACACTAAAAAGTCAAATTAAATAGAAAGTCAAGCAGAAAAGGGGGTTGAGGGAGGACAAATCCTTCAGAAAATATGGAGTTTTTAATTCAAGCTCTGGAATCTTGGTCTCATTTCTGTAGTTTCCCATCATGGTATTAAGCAGTCTACCTTGTTTTTTTTTTCATTCCTTCTCATGTTGTCCCATTCATTGGGAAGCATATGGTGAGCTTTACCAATGTGTTTGACAGCCTAAAGATCTGTAGAATTACAGCACTGCATTTTAGGCTGTTGAATTGAATAATTGGTATTGAACTCTCAACTCAATTTTACATGCTTATTCTGCTTTAGAAGGTTTTTAATGGATGTCATGAGTAAATATTTTTTTCTGATTCTGAGAGAAGTTCAATAAAGTACTGGAGATGCTAAATCCTTTTTTAATAAGAATATCCTTCTATACATCTCTGCTATGATGTATGTTACGCAATTATCCCTTTTCAGGGTGTTTGCACGAAGATGCATAAGCATTGGTTAGAATGGATTTATGAATTTTGCCTCTATATCACTTCAGTCCAAGCCAGGTTTTACCAATCACCTCCAGCCAGTATTGATTTTCAGAACAGCAGCTGAGGCTCTAGAAAATTAGACAAGCACAGAAAGTAGACTCAGATTACACTAATGAGCCCATTAAGGGAGGGACAGAGAGCCTTTCTGGCCAGAATGAAGAACTGAAATGTCTGGTTATACTGCTTGCTGTATTTCTTTTGCAGTCTATAGTCAGTTTTTACCACATATCCAGGAGGGATGAGGTTTGTGAGAGGGGGGAAGGGAGGCAAAGAAGTCATGCACTCCCCACTGTCTTGTTTTTGTTTGTTTGCTTTTAAAAAAAGAAGAAAAAAAACCAAGGCTTTTTCTTTCCCTCTATTTAAGGGAGAAAACCTGAAGTGACTTGTGTTTGCAGGCTATAAAGCTTCTAACATGGCAAAATGTGCAAAGCTCAAACAAGTTCCAGAAAAGCATAATTTCTTTCTGCAATCCTTCATATATATCAGTTTGGTTCAGCTATTTCTAACCCATATACAGAGCATCTCATTTTAGTACATGGAAAATCAAAGTGCAACAAAACTGATTTTAAAATAGCCTTTAAAGCACCTAGTAAAAATTCTATCACTGTTAATGCAGTGTAACAACAAGTAACAGCAAATAAACTTTGTGATTGCTTCAGAGTTTCAGTAGTTTTGAATAAATGGAAAATTGTTTGGAATTATAGGTAGGAAAATTTGCTTTGGTTCTGTGGTTTAAGGGAAACAAATATGTTTTGAGATTTCTGGTGAATTAATAGCCACTGTCTATGTATGTTTTAAGAATAAGATGAAATTGTTTGTCTGTTAAAAATGGAGTAAACAATAGGTTTGGATTTGGCAACATGTTATTAACTTGTATCTTGTTAGACTGTGTTACATTTTTATCTACTTTTTTTTTTTCTTCTTTTTGATTTTTTGGGAGCATTTTCCTGATGAAAAAAAAATAGAAATCTCCCATTTTTTGAACCTTGACTTGGTGCGGCTTAAAGAATACATTTTCTTTTAGTGCCTATTTCATCGTTCTCACTGTTCAGCAGGGGAACTTACAGCTGCAGTTACTTGAGAGCTACACTGGTTTATTATCATTTATTGATGCTGTTTTGCATTGATGTCTCATGTTAGTGATGGACCAACACTTGAACAGAAAGATGGAGAGGAATTTGAGAATAGACCAACAAAAGGTACACAATGTGTTCCACTGCACCATCTGGCAAAACACAAGTTAGGGAGCTGGTGAGGCACAGAATGCTGAATGCAGATAAGGAGCTAGAAAGAGAAGCCTGGACTCATGTGAAGGGCAGGTCGAGTTGTGATGGGTTGATGATTTAGTGAGGCACCATGGGACATCCTGAAAAGATGCAGTGGAAGGTGAGGAGGAGCAACCTGAAACAGACCTCATGAGCTTACAGGTTTCTGAATGTAAGCCTTGTAATGAAGTTAACCTTATTCTGAGCTGGAGTGTGGACTATCTGATTTCCAAAGGGCCCTCTCAGCCTAGTTTTTGTCTGACCTCTCTAATGTTATATTACATAATGGATTATTAATACAATAACAGAGATTCACCAGAAACAGGAATATCTTTTTGTTTAGCTGCAACTAAAATTGTCTTCTACTTCAAACAGCTGCTCTTTATGCAGCTGGTAATAACTCACAGGAATACTTTCTGCATTGTTGAAACCTTCGTGGTTGGTGTTGGTGCAGTCATTCAGTGGGATCTCAACACATTGATTTAGTGAAAGGCTGACCAATGCCAAAATGTTTCTGATGTTCAGCTTGTTTCCAGACAGTAAGTTAGAGACTCTCCCCAAAACTACCTTTATTCACGGCCCTGAGTTTTGGGAGATTTCATTCTAACTTTTTCCTGTAAAATAAACCTAGGCCTAGGACTAGTAGAGTAGCTGTGTTTTTTCTTTGGTTTCCTTTTTACAAAATAACAGTGACAAAACATTTCTGACAACACTACAGTTTGCACAGGGATTTAAATTATGTCTTGGATTTTGTACTCAACATGAATGTACTAAATGTGGCACAGCTGCAGTTTTGTAAGACTTCTAGCAAAAGAATATAAATGTTAAGCTAAATGATAGGAATCTTGTCTCAGTGTCCACTTTATTTTGCAAAAATGTTTGCATTTTATATATGCAAAAATACGGCTTTGTTTTTTTATTCAACATGTCCTTCTTCAGGCTCCTCACATAAGATGTTAAAAGATCCTATCCTGGTTTTATGTGTGCAACTGTAATGCAGAGCAAATTCACTTCTTGTAAATGTTTTTCTCCCAGCAATTCAAAAATCAATGGTACTTATTCCTTCTGACTAGCTAACTTCTAAGTATCGCTTGTATATATGTTTGCTCACAGTAACCAGTGTTTTGGAGACTAACCATTTTAAACATAACTGAGGTGGTGGGTATTTTTTATTTTTAATCTTATTCAAATATTTATGGAAGTTGTGAGTGGCTTTTGGTAAAACTAATTTAACATTAGTCATGTAACATAATGTGGTATACCATAATGCTTATTCTGTTGTTCTAGAAAGCAGAGTGGCTGAGCACCTTCCAATAAATGGTCCATTATATAAGGAGCACCTGCATAATTAGGTTTTGCTGTTATGTTAAAAGCTTCAATGCTCACGTATGCTAAATCAAATAAGAACTCCTTCTTTAAGAATTTGGACTATATTCTGAGTGTTCAGTTGAGTGCAATGTAGCATTGCACCGACACTAAATGAGTACATGAACTTGAAAGAAACAATTTCCAATCGTTTCCAAGAAACAATTTCGATAGATTTCTGGGTTTCTTTGTACACATATGTGAATATAAGCTCCTGTTCCGTGGACCTGAGTTCCTACTAAGTTCCACACAGGTTTTTGGATATCTCTTTTGAAAACAAAAATAGTAAAGTTCATGTTTTATGTACTGCTTTGTCTCTCTTATGAAATGATTCTAGGTAATCTGCTTCACTGACATCACTTGCTTTGGAAGAGAGACTGTGGTGTACTGATGGGTAACATAACTCATGAGTACCAGAGCAGATACAGAGTTCCATGAGCACAAGTACAGGTGATGATGTCATGACTGTGATCTGCAAGGATTTTGTAAATGTCTGGATTTCTTAAAGATGGAACATTTGAAAGCAGTTTGTCTGTCCATTGGGGCAGTTCTTTACATTTCATTTTCAGGCTATGTGCTTTTTTCTGCTGGTATTCATTTAGGGAAGGTGAAACAGAATTCAGAGAGCTTCGGAAAAATTAATCTAGAAGTACTGTACTTCCTGATTTTCTGAACGTCTTGTTTATTGACTTCTTGGAATCACTGTTGGCAAATGTGATGCAAGAGAAATCTAACTATGAAAAGCAATTTGCAGTGTTGTCACTGTCATTTTTCTTGCTTGTTTGCTGACTATGTACCTTCTGAGCATTTGTTTTCTAACTTTGGCCAGAGTAAGTAGTTGTGAAAACCTTCCCATTAGAGTTTTTTTTCCTGTTTTAAACATGAGTGCCTAAAGAAACACACAGTTCCTTTTAAACATCCTACTTAGTCTTTTTCATCTGAAAGATTTCTGTACAAGAGCAAAAGTTATTTTTCACTGTTCTAAGTAATGTCTGTTGGTGCAAAGACTTGTAGGATTTAATGATTTCTGAATGGAGTATATTTTGGGTTATAATTGGGGGAATCTGGCATTTGTATCCTGAACAGACCTTATAGCTAATTAGAATCTGAGTAGTGTATTCAGTTCTATATCTGAAAGCAAATATGTGCTCAGTGTGAAAAAAATAAATGAATTCTCCATAGTGGTTGCCTCTCCTTCCAACCTTTTTCAGCTGATGAAAAAACACTAAAAAAA